>JAANYP010007200.1:0-121628 GCA_020465985.1 Centrapalus pauciflorus
ATAAGATCTCGCAATCATAATCCTTGATAAGCTCCAAGGATCGACGCTGTTTCATGTTCAGATCTTTTTGAGTGAAAAGGTATTTGAGACTCTTATGATCGGTGTAGAGCTGACACCGAGTTCCATATAGATAGTGACGCCAGATCTTCAGTGCAAAGGTAACAGCAGCCAACTCAAGATCATGAGTTGGTGCACTTTTCTCATAGTCTTTTAATTGCCTTGAAGCATAGGCAATTACTTTTCCCCTTTGCATCAGAACACATCCTAAGCCAGTACCAGAGGCATCGCTATAGACAACGAAATCATCATTACCTTCTGGTAAGGCTAGGATCGGCGCTTGAATAAGCTTTTGCTTCAGAATATCGAATGCCTCTTGCTGTTTATCGGTCCAAACGAAAGGAGTATTCTTTCGTGTTAGCATCGTAAGTGGCACAGCAATCTTTGAGAAGTCCTTTAAGAATCGCCGATAATAACCGGCCAATCCAAGGAAACTTCTTATCTCTGAGGCATTGCGAGGTGTTTGCCACTTCTGAACAGCCTCGACTTTTGACGGATCAACGGATATTCCTTCGCCAGAAACGATATGGCCAAGGAATTGAATCTATAAGAATCAAGATAGAAATTCAAATTCTGAAGTGAATCATAGAATAGTTAAGGAAACAGCTCAAGACTTATATAATAGAGATTATATCTGTCTGAGCCAGAATTCGCACTTAGAAAACTTTGCATAGAGTCTTTCTTTTCTTAATAACTCTAGCAATTTCCGCAGATGAATAGAATGATCAGCCTCCGTTTTGGAGTAAATCAGAATATCGTCTATGAACACGATAACTGATTTATCCAACATTGGTCTGCACACGCGATTCATGAGATCCATGAACGCCGCTGGTGCATTCGTTAATCCAAACGGCATTACGAGAAATTCGTAATGACCGTATCTTGTACGGAAGGCTGTCTTTGGAATATCCTCATCTCTGACTTTCAACTGATGATACCCAGAACGGAGATCTATTTTTGAGAAATAACTAGCTCCTTGTAGTTGATCAAACAGATCATCAATCCTGGGCAGAGGATATTTATTCTTTATGGTAACCTTGTTCAACTCGCGGTAGTCGATGCACATACGGAAAGTTCCGTCTTTCTTTTTAACAAATAGAACTGGTGCACCCCACGGAGAAGAACTCGGTCGGATAAACCCTTTCTCTAACAGCTCTTGCAGTTGCTTTGACATTTCCTGCATTTCTGCAGGTGCAAGTCTGTATGGAGCTTTTGCAATAGGAGCCGCACCAGGAACCAAGTCAATACTGAACTCGACTTGACGTTCCGGTGGCACTCCGGAAATATCGTCAGGAAATACGTCTGGGAACTCACAGACGATAGGAATATCAGATAAGGATTTCTTTTGAGCTTCGGAGTCAGATTCAGATGAAACATAGCAAAGGTAAGAGTCGTGACCTTTAGACAAGTATTTGTGAGCTTTTTCTACAGTTATGAAACAATGTGCACCTTTCCGTTTCTCGCCCTTGATCTCAAGTACTCGGCCGTCTAAAGATTTGATTCTGATGATTCGTCGGTTGCAAATAATTGTAGCTTCATTGTTCATTAACCAATCCATGCCGATGATGACGTCAAATTCTTTTAACGGAATCGGGATGAGGTCGAGATTGAATACGATGTTATCAACAAGTAGTGTGCAGTTTCGATAAACGGAATCAGCCATAACGAAATTGTTACTGGCTGTCTCAATGTCTAGAATCACGGATAGCTTTGATGGAGCTTTATGTAATCTTGATGCAAAAGAAGTCGATATAAAAGAATGACTAGCGCCAGAATCAAATAATACACGAGCCGGAATCGAGTTAAGTAAAAACATACCCGTAACTACATCAGGCGTTTCTTTGGCTTCCTCGGCTGTGATTTGGAAAGCTCGAGTCCGTGCAGTTGGCGTTGCAGCAGAACTTTTAACTGTCGACCCTCCAGCTGATGACTGTGGCTGATAACGTGGTCCGCTACAACACTGATACATGAAGTGCCCTCTCTTACCGCATTTCGCACATCCACGTCCCTGCTGTGGACATTCTTCACTACTATGACCGATCATGTTGCACGCGAAGCAAGTAACGTCGTCCGGATTACATAACCCCATGTGTGACTTTCTGCATCGCTTGCAGAATCGTGGCTCGTTCGTAAGGGAATACGCTTGAGCTTTCGGCTGTGAACTTTGCTGATGGAATTGCTGAGATTGTGACTGAGACTTATTTGGCTTAAAGAATCTGCCAAATCGCTGTTTCTTCGGAGGAGACGGATTCATCGGGTTAGTAGACGGAGCATAAAGCTGATCGCCGTACTCTAAGTAACCTCGCTCAATTTGTCTAGCCGCTTCTACCATTTCCAAGTAACTCTTGTATTTGATCGCGCTCATCGGATGTCTGTATCTTGGATTGAGTCCTACACGAAATCTATTCATCTTTCTCTCCTCGGTAGCTACTTGATATGAGGAGTAACCGCATAGACGTGAAAACTCGTGTTCGTATTCATCAACTGTCTTCGTTCCCTGGGTCAGCTGCATCAACTGTACCTCCATCTTATCTCGTTGGTCAATCGGGCAGTACTTTGCATTAAACATTTCAAGAAACTGCTCCCATTCTAAAGTCTGAATCACCTCCTCACCATAGATACTTCGCTGGGTTTTCCACCATGCGCGAGCAGCTCCAACAAACAACGCAGACGCGTAGCTCACTTTCTTAGAATCTAAACAATCAGAAATCCTGAAGATTTCTTCAGTATGACTAATCCAATCCATCGCCTGAATCGGATTAACTGTACCCTCGAAGTTCAGGGCACCGCTGGCTTTAAAATCTTTAAATTTGCAGCCTTTTGGCTGAGCTATTTGGGTTTCTGGATTTGAATTATCAGAATCAGATTCTTCATTCTGGACTTGCTTATCTTTTCGCTTATTTTTCTTATCATTACGTCTTTTAGCTTCGGCCTCATCTCTGGCCTGAAACTGTTCTTGCATAATCTTATTCTGTTGTTCTGAGTGTTGTGCTAGTAATTGTTGCATCATCTCAAACATTTGTTGTGGGGTCATGTTGCTTGGTATGTCACCTGATCCTGATCCTGACATCTTTTACTGAAAATTAAAATCAATTAACTATCAGTTTATAGACTTAGATCTATGTACCCTTTTTCCCATCCTAATAGTCTGTACATCCTATCTCAGTTCAAACCACCTAAATGATTGATACATATGTATTGCTTCAGTTTGAGATCAAGTATACTTACGTAATACTTGATTCACTCAAACTAGTGCTCTGATACCATCCTGTGAAGACCACCCCTTGCGGGGCAGTTCTCACGAGTCTAGGTCCCACATCATGCAATACGATATCAACCATAACTAAGATAGAGTAATTTTAGATGCGGAATTATAAATTACAGTACAAGCTATTAAGATTTAAGTCTAATACAGATTAAGTTTTTTAATTAAACTTATAAAGGGCACAAGTCTAATCTAATTCATGCCATCATATTATCAAAATAAATCTACCCAGAACACCATAATATCGTCATCCAATTAGTACCAAAATGGGATCGCTGAGTAGAGGTCTATGAAACTTCTGTCTTGAGCGTGTAAGACCTAAGAACTAGGTCCGGCAGGTGACTTTCCTTTGCCTTTACCTGTAAAATATTAATGCAACATCTGTAAGCAACGCTTAGTGAGTTTATAGATTTTCAATATCAACATGCGTGTCAAGCGGTGTCATTAGTCTTAGCGTGATATGTCTTGGCTACCGCTACAGCCCTCATGATTGAGATATAGATTCATAGAATCGGATGATGTTCAAGCCACACTCACGCTTAAATCGTGGGGATCAGCCACATACTGGGCTAGCTACCAGTAAGTCAATATGGTGGAACATCGGAGGTCATTACCAAGTTCATAGGAACTGGTGAAATAGCCGGGTCTAGAACAATAGACCATAAGGGCTAGTCAAGCTGAATCAATCTATCAAATGTCTGATCAATGATGTAAGCATATGTCTTAGAAGTCATGATAGCAATGAATCATAAAGCAAAGTGTGAAGCAATATTAAATGCAATATGAAAAGATAATCAAATAGCTATCATGATTCACTGGGCAACACCTATCCATGGTGTGCACAGGTCTCAATCCAGCTGATAAATGAATGTCAATAAATCTATCAGCAACAATATATCTCAATCGGATCTATGCATGTTCAATCTGAATATCTATAACTCACAGGTCTGGGTCTTGGTCAAACAGATATATGAATCTGCCACCTGAGTTTATCTCAGGATTTTGTCACTCTGTTCTCTGTCAAATCAAATCGGACCCGCTTTATAAATCTTTAAATCTTTGTTCAGAATTTCACTGAACCTGTCCAAAAATTAATCATATCAAATCATATTAATATCATTGTCTTTTATCTTTAAATCTTTATTTTATCTGATTCTGATAACTTGTTCGTTCATAACTCATTCTTTGTTTTATTAATATTCTCAAAAGGTCGGTACATATATATATATATATATATATATATATATATATATATATATATAATCATTTGCTAATTATCTTGTTAATTTTATGCGTTGTCCAAGTGTTTTATTCAATATATTCGAATTTATATAATTAAATTCGAATATATTAATAAATTGAAAGCTTTAAATTAAATATGAGAATAAATTCAAGCCATTCGAATCTAATAGAATCAAATCACATTCATGGTTTAAATTCAAATTGCTAATTTTGACTTTATCATCAAAGTCAAATATGGGGTACAAAATTCGAGACCCATTTCTATTTGAAGATAGATTCGAACATCCACATGATTACATTCGATGGCTTAATTCGAATCTATTTGATTACATTCGAACCATACCAACCATTCGAATCTATTAGATTCGAAATATGTTTTTCGAATTTAATGGTTAGATTCGAATATATTTCGAATCTAATTCTATTTTCGAGTTTGTTCTATGTATTTTCGAATCTGTTCTTAACATTCTCGAATCTGTTCATATTTACAACTCTAAAACATGAATTTCTAAGGCATAAATCACAAATATGATCAATATTAAGCCTATGTTCGATTATATTATACTTATTCTAGTTAAACTCCATAAAAATAGCTTTAGATTTCATAAAACTAATAAATTCGAAAATACCGAAATATATAAAAACGTAAAAATATAAATTCTTACCTCAAATTCGTATGAAATCACGCAGGAGATAGTATATTCGTGTAGTATTCTCCGAGATCTTTCTAACGGTATATATATCTTGATAATCGGACGGTCGGTTTAGGAGATATTTTAGAGAGAAGGTAGAGAGAGAGTAGAGAGAGAAAGTTAGAGAGAGAGAGTAGAGAGAGAGAGAATCTGAATTTTTGAATATAATTTACGTTTATATACTTCATCTAGTTATATTTGCTAGCTAACCCACTTTCATTTTTGTATATTATATCTCTTTTATTTAATTCTCTTTAATAATTATTAATTCATAAATATAAATATTTATATAATTTAATTAAATATTTCATTACTTAATTAAATTATAATTCAAATAATGTAACATTATTACATTATCGGCTCAAAATATTACTGAATTTACGACTAGATCAAAAGTTAGGTTGTTACAGCTGTTATTGTTTCTGTCACAAACACGCCTACATAACCTGCTGCACACACATTTACACACAACACACATACACATATGTTGAACTTATATATATATATATATATATATATATATATATATATATATATATATATATATATATATATATATATATATATATATATATATATATATATATATATGAATATATATCTTGTTGTTGTTTGCTTTAATCCAGATCACACATCAAAGATTTAAATGATCTTAATTAAGTTGTTTTGTTGCTTCCTATTTCTTAGTGACATGCGAGACTTACACGTCATGTGAGTCTCAGATCTTTTGCAACTCACACACATAATAAATACATCAGAGACTTGAGTAGACATAAGTTATTTTGGGTTGTTATATGCTCACTACATTCGAGATTCATATGTATATGTTGGTGTTGTTGCTGATCTTCACATCTGAGACCTCACCTTATGTGGGTCTCGGATCTTTTCCCACACACTACACATATTTAGCTCATAAAAAGGTTTAAGGGACTGTTGCTTTTTGTTTGCTCAGTATAAAACACCCGAGATATATATAAAATAGAAAAGGGAAATGTTGTTGTTGCTTGCTATAACATCCGAGACATAGCAATTTGCTGAGTCTCAGTACTTCTTATCACAGCACACTAAATCTTGGAAATTTATGCAATTCATTCACACTACACAACACTTAGTTTTTATATAAAAATAAGAAGGGCTGCTGTTTTGGATACTTACATCCGAGAGTTCACAAATGTGAGTCTTGGATCTGCTGTTTTCTTGCAGAACAAACACACGCACACATGCACTGCACTTTGTACTTTCTGTTTTTATAAATTTCCAGCATCCAATTAAGAAGCTTAAAGGTGATTTCATACTTCTATTAGATGATATAAAGACACACACATATGCATCTAATCATGGCCGAATGCCAAATGGCCTTCCTAAACCGATTAAAACAGGGGAAAACAACATGGACAACAAGAACAAGACTTCATTTAAGTTTTTGAATTTTTACTTCAATATAGAACCTAAGGCTTAGAAATGTACATATAATCAATTAATCATGTAAGGATGACATGCATGTCTTTTAATTTATGTTTGCAACTCTAAAATATGCATGCTCAATTTCATATATTTGAAACTTTACAAATTTTCCCAGGAATCGTAGGTTCCAATATGCACACATAAGAACAAATTAAATGGAAAATTACCTTGTATCTTGATAGAATATTGTTGTTTGATGATTCTGTTAGAATATGTTTTAATTGATGAAAAACAAAGTCTAGGGACTGTTTGTGTATTTCCTTAATAGTTTGTAAAAAGGTATAAATAGCATCTTTGACTTTCCATTTTAGGAGATCTGTCAGATTATCATTTTGTAATCATTCGAATCAGAAATAGCAGCACTGTACACGAAGATTTCATTATTCATTTTGTAATCGTCAAGTTCATCAATCGAAGCATTCGGTCAGTGTTGATTACGTTTATTGTTCTTATTAATTGCATATTGTTGATTGAATTGGTAGAAACAACATTTCACAATTGGTATCAGAGCCCTAGGGGTGAATTTTTTCTGATTTGAGATTGAATTCTTCGAAAACTGCTACTGTTCTTGAGCAATTTTTTTTCAGAAAAACCCTAAAATCACTAAGGGTTTTGATTCTGTTGATCTTTGTAAGAGATAATTGGATCGAAGGAAAAGGATTCGCATACGAATCAGTTGAATATAAACTTGCATTGATTTGTAAAACACAGAAAAAGATCTAGGTAATTTTGTTAAATTTTGAAAAGTTCAAAAACGATTACTGTTTCATTACAAAAGTCAATCCTAGATCTAGTTTTGCACAAAGGTGTTTAACAAAAAGTGTTTGTATTCAAAAACCTCACCTTCGATTACAATTTGAGTGAAACCTAAAGGTTCCGAAGTTTGGAACCCATAAGTGAAACACCCCAATAATGAAAAAGTTAATTAACTTTGTGAAACAATTATAATTGTGAACTTAATTGCAATATTATGAGTTAATTGCTAAATATTAATGATAATTTCTATTATTGGGACTTGAATGATAAAAGAAAAATAAAATATTGGTTTTTATTGAAATGACAAGAATAGGTGATGTACTTTGACAATTATATAATGATTAGTATGACATAAGAATCGATTAATGTGGTGTTTGAATATATTTAGTATAATTATGTCAAAACTACTCATTTGGGTATTGAATTGTTAAATAAATGCAAGTTGTAGCAATGTGGTTTGTATTTTAAATAAAAGATTATTAGGGGAAGGGTTATGTGTGTGTGGGAGGAGCAAAAGTGTCCAAAGGCCAAACTTTCACCCCCCCCCCCCCCCCCCCCCTTCTCCTCCTAAAGTAATTCACCACGCACACACTTGCACACACTCACTTTCTTCTTGCAAAATTGGAGAGAAAATAGGAGAGGGAGCTAGGGTTTTGCAAGGTTGATCATCAAGGTGAAGATTGAAGCTTAGAAATCATATTTTGGTGCCATCTTTGAAGGTATAACACCTCCTCTCCATCTCTTACTTCATCTTCCTCTTTTATTCTTCACTTGAAGAATCTAGCCCGAAATGGGTTTGTTAGATTGAGTTGGTAAATGAATCAAATATCAATTGTAGGTTAATGTTTATGATTTATAAATGTATTTGGATCATAAATATGTATTTTTTTGGGTGGATTGGGTGATGTTGAGTGGAAACCCAAATTGAAGCTCCTTTTGAGCTTCAACGGTGGAAGTGAAAAAGAGTTGTGTTGATTTAGTATGTTTATATGTTCGTTTATGATTCAAATATGTTAAGTAGTGATATGATATTGATTTAAGTCAAGTGGAAACTCATTTAGAGTTGGAATTTGGTGAACTTGGGTGAAACCCAAGTTGGTGCTTCACTTGAGCCCCAATGGTGAATGGAAATGATTTGTATTGTTCTTACATCATATAGAATCATAATTTGTTATGTAATGATTCTAATTTGTTTAAAAAAGTATGTATTATGTTATTAAAGTGTTTTAGGTCTAAAAAGCACACCACGTGTTCGGTGAAATGCCACAATGAGTTCCCCAAGCATTATGGAATTAGGTTTTAATGTTTAAATATGAATTGAATGCTTAAACATAACTTAAATATGTCTAATATTGATATGAAATTGATTAGAATTGAATACAAGCTCAATTGGAGCTTGGTGTTGTCGGTTGGAGTTTTCAGCCATTCTAAAACTCGATTGGAGTTCATATGAATTCCATGGAAATGTTAGGACATGGTTCTAATATGTTTAAAAGTGTTGAAGTGACCTTAATATGCTATAAATATTGTTGGTAAAGTCTCTCTAAAGTTACAAAAGCATTTATGGAAGTTTTGAGGGTTGAGGTGCATTTACGTCAAGAAAATGAGCAGGCAAGTTGAACCAACAGCGGTTATCGCGTGACCACCCCATAGGTCATGCCCTTACCATGTTTCTGTCCCCAAAATTAAGATTTCATGGTCAGGGGTCGATTCTTGGGTCTTAGAGTTGCAATACATTTCTAGATTAAGTGTTTTTTGAGAGCCTTTGATCAATTCCGAAACTCCTAGAGCCTCATATGGACTTAGTGTTTTCGGTTTGAGGTCTCATACTCTTAGCCCACTCTTAGAGGCTTATCTTGTGTTCGGGTGCTTACGTGTACGTGTTGTGAATGCTTATAGGTGAATTAAGTCGAAAGGGGCTTGATTCCAAGCTTTAGCCATTCTCGGGACTATTGTAACGTCATTGGAAGGCTTTGGAATCTTATTTAACCAATCACTATGAGTTCTAGCATTAGTGTTACACAATGTTCATGTATCTCATTGTTTTACCTTGTTGAACACATTGTTGAGCTATTTGTTGATATTTTGATAGTAGTTGCATATTTGCTCTCAATTCTCACTTGTAAGATTCATTGGGCATATGTGAGGCACCTTGAGTCTCACCATACTTGTTAAGCTTTCATTTGACCTCATTTGGATATCCATGGATTATGTTGGACTAGCTCTAAGTCTAAATTGAGCACTACTTTGACTAACTCTAAGTCTAAATTGAGCAATACTTTGGACTAGCTCTAAGTATAAATTGAGCAATATGTTGGGCTAGCTCTTAGCCTAAATTGAGTAATATGTTGGGCTAGATCTAAGCCTAAGTGGAGCAATATGTTGGGCTAGATCTAAGCCTAAATTGAGCACTCGTTCATAATGGTTATTGAACATACTCGTTGATTATTGTTGCAAGCATGTATATTATGTATCCTTATTAATCTAGCAACTCACTCAACTTTGTTGACCCTTTAGTTGTTAACCTTTTCATAAATAAGGAAAGGGTCACGCTAGACCATCTTGACAGTGGATTGGAGCTTGACTAGTGCCTCCATTGTTTTGGTATATGGCTTGACATGCTTGGGGTTGAGATTTAGTGGACTTCCGTTTTGACTCACACATGGGAATAGATATAGCTTCTATTCATGATCATATATTTTGGATGTTTAGACATTGTAACCCTTGAACTTTGATCCATGATTCACCACAATTTGCATATTGATAGGTAGCAAAGTGAGGAGAATCATGTTGATGGCTTTTGTTATGGAAATTTTAAATTTGACCACAATTCCGCAAGTATTTATCGTTAATTATTGTTAATTGTTCGTGAAACATCTATATTAGTTGGAAGGGTATTTCAATAAGTTCCAAATGTGCTCTTATTTTTTTGAAGTTCATTCCTCTTAGTCCCCTTATGTTCCGAAGTTCGGAACCCAACAGTTCGGACGTTCATAAATTCCAAAGTTTACACTTGAAGTTCATAATTTCTAACAGATTTCAACCCAATTCGATTTTTGGTAATTTTTAAAGCATAGATACCAACTTGAATACTTTAAAACGCTTATTTAACACATACCAAACTTTCACTTGTGATATCAGACCCAATCTTATCATTTATGATCATATTAAAGTGGTGTTCATCACGGCTTCAAGAATATACACACACTAAAACACATAGTTAAAATCAATCTAAAACTTTGTATGAAGTGTGTATATGACTCGATTAAGCATTCTAAACTAATATTTACAACATGCAACAACAAAATCAACACTAATCTTAACATTCAGTTCTTATAAAACCGAACTCAAAATCCCGTAAATCTATGAGTTTGAGTGATTCTTACCTCAAATTGAACGTTGGAGTAGTTTTAGTTACTTTCAAACTACTTGATTCCAGATTTTCAGAATGTAATTCCAACAAATTTAAGCTCTTGATTTTTGAAAGAAAGAGCCGAGAGAGAAAGAATGTAAGCGTGAATGTAGAGAGAGAAAGACGGTTGTGCAATTGTTGCATTTATTATCAACAATTTTCCTTTATATACTCATTTTCTTCAATATATGCTCTAGTTGCAACTTTGATTCCTCTATTTATATTTTAACTCATTTTGAGTTATATTATTTCACATAATAATTCCATTTTTTATTTGAACTCTTTTATAAAGAGAGAATAAATTTCTTATTCATAATCTCTTAATTAAATAATTTGGGATAAATTAAACATCCAAATACCTCATTTTGAGCTTAAATATCATTTTACACTTAAAACAAAAATACGGATGTTACACTTACGGGGTGATTATATCGCATATTTCCTGGGATATGCATTTAAAATTCTGTGTGTAACACCCTATAATCACATAAAAGTCACGTCAATATAATATCATAAGTGGCATTATCGCAAGAATCTCATAATACACGTGTCAGTGGTTTACTCAAATCACTGATAATTAAAAACTTTAATACAACGTAACACAGTTCTGATACAGATAACTAACACGAGTTATCAACACAAAATCTGACTACCAACTGTCACACATCAGATTAGCATACAAGTACTGATCAACAGTCTCACAAGATAACATCAGTATGCAGTAGATACATGTAAACAAAATTCCAGACAAACTCTGCTCCTACTTATGCTGCGGCTGTGACCCCACTGTCTGACTGCCTGAGACACGTTAGACTCGAAAAGGTAAGCTGGGAGGCTCGTGAGTACGCGAGGTTAGACTCTGCAGAAGTAAACACATCATGCACAAACACATAGAGAATCACAAATAGCTCAGTCACAGTAACACAAACACTCAGAGAAGCTCAGAACTCGGTGCATGTCTCAACTCAGGGGGACGCCATTCCCCAGCTAACAGACCGCAAAACATCAGTGGTTAGCTACACAATAGGCACAGGAGCGACCTGACAATAGCATTGTTGTATATATACAGTCTCATACTTCGTGACTGGTTAGGGACAGTCAGCCTGCGCGATCACACATCGCGGATACTCTGAGAACTCATACACATAACACATATAATAGGGTAGATAGAAACAAACTTGAGGCGTCACATCTCTGTCTCATACACATATCACAGGATACACAACATAACTCGTAAAATAATCGCGCTTTAGAAAAGAACTCGAGTACTCACCAATTCACTGATAACTGATCTCAACGGTACTGGCCTGATTACTGCCGCGGCTCAACACGTTGTTTGCTTGACCCTGTACATATAACAGATCCCAGACTGTTAATACAAATCCAGATGATATACACCACAAACCCAAACACAGATACTGCAACCGAACCGGACCAACAAATAACCCCCAATCGGATTCTGAAGCCCGAAACCAACCCTGGCCCGAACCACCGGTTCGCGGCCCGCGCTCAGAAAGAATCGCGGCCGCGCTAGGAGTCGCGGTCGCGCTAAGGCCATCGCGGCCGCGCTCACAAACCCGACCACGCTCGTCATCGCTACCAAAACCATGCCGCCAGCGCCACCCACATCGCGGCCGCGCTCAGGGGTCGCGATCACGACCGTAGACGAACAAGTCTGCTCTGTTCGCTAAACATGGCGGATCCAGGGGTTTTCTCAACCCCACAATAGATTTCCCAGCACTAATAAGGCATAAAACTCATATATAACTGAAAACTATAAGCTGAGAAACCAACCCCACTAATTCAACAATACATCACACAATCAAACTAAGAAATTCATATTTCTTACCCTTACTACCTCAAGAACAATATGAAGAAGATGATAAGAATCAAAATCCAACAACCAAGCTTGATCCTTGCTGACTTCTTGAAGCTCCAACTCACACACACAATACACACACTATATTTCTGAATTGCAGCTAAGGAAAGAAAAGAAGGATTTCAAACAAGCTCCATATATATATATATATATATATATATATATATATATATATATATATATATATATATATATATATATATATATATATATATATAGAGGGAGGTTCAATTGAGAACTTTTATGCACCGAGGTACAAAAGTACCCATATCATCCATTAGATCAAAAAATTGTATGGATTAGATTAACGGCAAAAGGGTAAATAGTTGGACAATTTGATGCATCTTGTGCATTATAGAACCAAACAAGGAAGGGCATTTTAGGGAATGTGCATACCTTATTAAATTTAATATTTCAACAAATAATCAAATAATAAATGCTAAATAAATTCAATTGATACATTTCCAAATTTAACAAAAATTACACAAATTCAAAAATGATGATGGAGATCGATGCATTTCATCGTAATCGTGTTTATATATGCATCGTGTTCAAAAAAGATGCATTTAACAAAAAAAATACACAAATTCATTTATGCATCGTGTTCAACTTGTTCATCATTCATCTATGCATCGTGGTCGTCGTTCATATTATTCATTCATCTATGCATCGTGTTCAACTTGTTCATCATTCATATGCATCGTCATTGTTCATCATCCATTTATGCATTATCATTTTTCGTTGTTCATCGTTCATCATCCATCTATGCATCGTTATTGTTCATCATCCATCTATGCATCATCATTATTAATCGTTCATCATCCATCTATGCATTGTGTTCTTCATAATCATCATCGGTTGCATCTCTTGTTCATGTTTATCATCATCGTTGTTCATCCTTAATCTTCGTCTTCAAATCATCATCACTATGAAAATCATGAAGAACACGATTAAAGAGAAAAAGAGAGAGATAGAGAGAGATAGAGAGAGAAATGGGGAGGAAAATTAGGAATGTAGTTAATATGAGATTTTAATTAAAAATGTAACTCCTAATTATCTTTTAATGACTTTTAGATATAAATTAATTATCACATCTTTAGTTTTCCCTAAATACCCTTAGTGCACCCTTGTTTGATTATTTGGTGCACAAAAGTTCCTAGAGGTGCCTCGGTGCATAAAAGTTCTCAATTGAACCTCAATCTATATATATATATATATATATATATATATATATATATATATATATATATATATATATATATATATATATATATATATATATATATATATATATATATATATATATATATATATATATATGGGTTGGGATCATTGCAAAACCTTAATTTAGTGAAGAACTATAGAACCAATCTAAACCGTTGGATTATTATATAACACTAGGGATAAGATGGTAATTATGCAATTAACATTGAATTAATAGTAGTCTACCAAGTTTGACTGCCCACTTTGACCATTTTTTACTCTTTTAATATCGAAGGTACATGCAGTGTTGAATGTGTGATATAAACTGTAATTCGACATTGAATGATCTCTATATAATATATTGAATGGAGGTCTAGGTAAAAAAAAAATTTATGAAAAATAAACACGTAAAAATTTTTTGAAAAAAATATATCATTACTATTCTCATTAAATCAGCCAACTTTTGACTACTAATTTTGACCATTATTTTGGTTCTGTTAATTTTTAATGTACATGCAGTGTTGCATCGATGTTGGATATATGACATCAAGTGTTCATTCGACATTGAATTATATCGGTCATGCTAAATTGCATCGTGGTCTGGGTAAATTTTTTTTTATTTACAAAAAATAAACAAGTAAAATTTTTTCGAAAAAAATATGTCATTATTGTTCTCATTAAATCAACCAACTTTCGACTACTAATTTTGAGCATTATTTTGGTTTTGTTAATTTTGAATGTACATGCACTGTTGCATCGACGTTGAATTATATCGGTCATGCTACATTGCATCGTGATCTGAATAAATTTTTTTTTACGAAAAATAAACGCGTAAAATTTTTTCGAAAAAAAATATGTCATTACTGTTCCCATTAAACCAACCAACTTTTGACTACTAATTTTGACCATTATTTTGGTTATGTTAATTTTGAATGTACGTGCAGTGTTGCATCGACGTTGTTATATCGGTCATGCTACATTGCATCGTGGTCTGAATAATTTTTTTTTACGAAAAATAAACACGTAAAATTTTTTCGAAAAAAATATGTCATTACTGTTCCCATTAAATCAACCAACTTTTGACTACCAATTTTGACCATTATTTTGGTTCTGTTAATTTTGAATGTACATGCAGTGTTGCATCGACGTTGAATTATATCGATTATGCTACATTGCATCGTGGTCTGAATAAATTTTTTTTTTTACGAAAAATAAACGCGTAAATTTTTTTCGAAAAAAATATGTCATTACTATTCCCATTAAATCAACCAACTTTTGACTACTAATTTTGACCATTATTTTGGTTCTGTTAATTTTGAATGTACATGCAGTGTTGCATCGACGTTGAATATACGATATCAAGTGTTCATTCGACATTGAATGATACCGGCCATACTACATTGCATGGTGGTCTGGGTAATTTTTTTTTTACGAAAAATAGACACGTAAAATTTTTTCGAAAAAAATATATCATGACCGGTCTCGTTTTAAAGAGTATAAAATTCTCGTTTTTATGGTATAATTTTTTTGATTTAACTATTAATCATATTAATGTTATTTTAATTTAAAGAAAAATGATATTTATTTTACTAATGTCAATCTTTTTGTTATTTCCAATCTATTCCTTTTTTACCCTTGAAAGAATTAAATAATCACTAATGTCAATCTTTTTTTCACTAATTCCAAACTTTATGGTTTTAATCAAGACCATTAGATTAATCTAATATATGGACGATATTGGTTCTACGGTTCTACACTAAATTTAGGTTCTGCAATGATCTCATCTCATATATATATATATATATATATATATATATATATATATATATATATATATATATATATATATATATATATATATATATATATATATATATATATACACAGCAGGGGCTGACCCAATAACCCGAACCTGATATCACATATTCGTTATTAATATAAATTTAATCCATTTAAATCCACGATCTCATAAGTAATAATAATCCGCTAAAATAACAATCCGGCGACACGTAGAACTCAATCTCGATATGTATAATACACTAATCGGGATTCTATTGGACCACCGCAATAATAATAAACTACAAATCCGATAAAATAACTCCACGTACCAGGTTAAATATCGGGATGTTACACAGTGTTTGATTTGCAGATTGCTGTAAGGATTTAAAATCTCAGGATTTCTTAAATCTCATCCTTCTTTATTATTTAAAAACCCAACCTCCCCTCTAAGATTTAGATCCCAGTTACCTTGCATTTTTTAGATTAACAAATTTTTCTTAAAAGATAATACAATTTTTTGACAAAATTCTAAGAAATGAAAATGTTGCATAATGCAAATCCTTTGACAGAATGCAAATTCGATGAAAAAAAATTATGAACCAAACGTTCCCTTAGTTATTTACTACGAGTCATTTTGACCATTCTGCCCAATGGAGTCGAAATTGCTATTCCTTACTGGGCTCGTAAAGCCTCATTGATTTTTTATTTATACATAATTTATAACTTTCTATGTATAAATAATCATGTTGAATAGTTTGTCGAATCGAGCCTTGTCAAACCAAGTTATTAAGCTACTTACAAATAAATTGTTTAGTATTTACCAATAATTTATTAGGGGTGTCCACGGTTCGGTTCGGTTCGGTTAGTAGCTAACATGTGAACCGGGTTTTCGGTTTCGGTTACCCGTTAGAAGCCGGTTACCCGCGGTTCGGTTCACGGTTACCCGTTATATGCTTAAAAGCAAATACAATTATAGAATTATATCATTTTTAAGCAAAAATTCTTTTTAAGTTTAAACTTATAGTAAACTATTTAAGTATAAATCTTAAAAGTTACACTAAATTTATTTAATAAAACAATTAAAATAAAAAATCAGTTGAAAATTTAGTATTTAACGTATTAGAATGTCTAAATGAATGTATAAATAAAAGCTACTAAGTTGTATATATATAATCGGTTCGATTCGGTTATCCACGGTTTTCTAAAAATGAAAACCTAAACCGCCCCGTGATGTTTCGGTTTCGGTTTTTTTCGGTTTCGGATCAAGCGGTTTAAGCGGTCGGCTCGGTTTCTCGGTTTTCCGGTTTTGTTTGAACACCCCTATAATTTATCAAGTCAAAAGTATCGATCGTACAATACCTATATCGGATTCGAACTTACAAATTTATTCTCAAGCTCGAGTTTCACCGTCGAACTTGACACTACTCAAGTCACTTACACCCCTACGTCCAATAAATTGTACCAACTTCCATTGTCACATACTAATTGATACTTAAATATCTCATACTATGGCTAACATCGTCCTAATTTTCTTCGACTAGTTTGTTGTCGTAACGACAAGAAATATGCTCAAGTCTTGGTCTGTAATTACACTAGTTGAGCATAAAATACAAGAACGTGAATTACAATAAGTAATCCAAGTAGCACAACGAACGTAAAATACTTCACTTGAGTACAAAAACAAACTAATATTTTTACCTTCACAAATCATATCAACTGCTCATGAATTAGCCATCTTTGCTTAGCAAGTGAAGTAATCTTGAACTCACACCAATACTACCGATGTAATGATCACTCACTTGTCGAAGCTCCGTCAAACAAAAAAACTGAAAATCCAGCTGATGCAGCATATAATCTCACGGAAAAAAACACCATCTTGACATAAAATTAATCACGAAATCGGGTATCGTCTGAAATAGTTGTATTAATAGAGCACTTTTACAAGTCTTCGATAGCAGAGATGGGAGCTTCTTTCTTCTAAATTGCCAATACATACAAAATGTGAAATTTAAACCATAGCATACCAATCTTTAAGCAATAATACATAAAGATACCCTCGTCTCTGCTCTCACGAGCTTCTGCAAGTCGATCAAAATGCAAATTGCAAAAATTCAGTTTAAGAATCTAGAACATACACTGCTTAAATTAGTAAAAACACAAATGTCACTAAATAGCAAATTACTTTTGTTATTGGTCTGTTTTGGATTTTTGGTGATTAAATTGTTTTTTTTTTTCGATCAGATATGATTGTATTGGTACTGTCTATATTGACATTTATACTTTTACAATGGTACATTTTGGGTTTTAAAAGTTTTAAAATGAACCTTTTTAGTAATGCAGTTTTGCTGATTTTTATTACCTAAGTGGACTGGTCCTAAAAGTATTATTATCAAATTGAACTTCTACTAACTCATAATCACCAAATTCTTTGTCCAGAAACTCATAATTACTTAGATGGTGTTTGGATTTGCGTTTGAAAAAGTGTTGTAGCGTTTTGGAAACTAATAATCAGATAATAGTTGTAACAAAAAGTGTTGTCGAAAATGTAGTGTTTGGTTTAAAGTGTTTAGCTTCTGCTATTTATTATCATAATTATCAAATAATCAGATTTTAAAGTGTTTGGATTTGTGTTTTAACTTGTAAAATGACCAAATAATCCCTTATTAAGTAAATAAGCTACATTTTTTAACTTATGAAAAAGTGTGGTAGGATTAACTCTTATCGCAAATAATCACTTGTTAACGTATGCAATCCAAACACCTTAAATTATTTATGTGCGTTATTGTAACGTAATAAGCTAATAAACTCGTTCATAACGCAAAACCAAACACTCTCTTAATCAGATGCGAAGAAAAGTACTATTAACCAAATGGACATGCCATAAAGGTATCCTGCTGTGATTATAGCAAAACAGTTGGTTACCTATAATCATGAAAATTTAGAGATAGATTGTTATTATTGGTAAAACTAAATAGAGACTGCTATAACTGTCAATTTTAGCAAAGTAGATTGTTATTTATTGCAATTAACCCTCAAAAACACTAAACATAGCAAAGTACGTCTCTTTTCATTTTGTCCCATACAGAACATTTAAAGAAAATTTAAAGCACGTGTACGCATGACTATTTACTTTACAGTTTCATAGCAAAGAAAGATGAGAACCTTTTTACGTGACGATGCATGACTATTTGGTGGGCAATGTTGGTGTTTCTGGATGCAGATGAACTTCTTGCGGAAGGAGATTGCATTTAATCTTCAGGTCTTCAAATATTTTTTTAACCTCTAAAACCAATTCGCTTCTGCGCCTATTCTTTTCAGCATAGTCTTGAAAATTCATTGTATGATTGAAAAACAGGGCCATCTTAATCTTGTTCACATTTTCAATCTCCTTTAAAATAAAATTATGATTTGGGTGCCATAATTGGGGGTTCTTCTCCAAATACCTGACCATAAATAACAATCAGTCGTGATAACTGACAAACATATAATGATACAATGCAAAAATAATGAAAACCATCAGAAACAGTTTGAGCTATGCTAGATATCCACAGTCAATGTATATGTTTCAGAATTGCATGGGGGTAAAAGTGTCCATTTGGCAAGTTTACTCGAGTAAATGTGTTCCTATACTTACACAAGAAGGATGTATGTAAACAGTAAACTATTGTGTACCAACTTACTTTTTAATCTTGTCTTTTAATATACCAATCTTTTCAAACGGCGTTGCAAAATCGATTGAGAATTCCAAGGCATCACCCATATCTGGACTTCGATAAAAATTGCTGATGGGCTTCGTAGACAACACCGAATTTGGATAATATATCTTCTCGTTATCATACCTCAAGAAGACCGTCGTCAAGATATTCATCTCTTCGACTATCATCTGTCACATAACAAATATTCAGTCGATTAATTGGGCAAACTAAATTAGATTTGGAATGCCGCATAAAATTTGTATCATTTCTATTTTCGTTAAGTTCCCAATTCATAGAATTTCCAAAATGGAAATAGTTAAGTAATTGTCATTTGCGATGGAAAGAGTGTAAAAACAACACAAAAAATGCAATTTTGTTACCTGAACCCCATCAATGCAACAACGATCACCAACATCAAACGGATGCATTATGAAAACGAACACAATAGCTTCGAAAATGGTCTTGCAAGTGTTACCAAATATAAAAGCAGCCACGACAAGCTGTGAAGAGAGCAAGACTAGTACTTTGGTTGTAGCAATTTCCGTCAAAAGAAGCCACACAACTATGACTATAACAATTACGACCACTGTAACAAGCTTGTCCAATTGCTTTACAGCTGTTTTTGTGTCACTTAAAGCATGAGCTAAAGCTTTACGACCATTGTAAACCTTTACCTGCATAAGTAATGAAGTTGCATAAACATAAAATGAGCATGTTATTCAGCTATTAAAGAACTATTTGCTCACTTTAATTTGTAAGGTTATGATCATAGAAATTAGAATGTCATCACTTCCCTTTTTTGTTTGTTCTTATCCAGTAGTCTGAGGGGCTATTTACATCAGCAAGTAAAGAAATTCATTCTATTGAAATCTTATTAAAAGGATAATCCATTATCCATTTTAACCAAAAATATTTAACCCTGCATTATTTTTCACTACATACAGGAGAAAAGAAGTCTTACCACCCACTCCGTTAAAGTTTTCCGATCAATTTGTCCTTTATCAGCAACATCGATCAGTGGAAAGACATAATCTACCTCTTCCTTAATCATGAACCTCCTTAAATCCAGATCTTCAATGTATCTGCATGGAGAACAAGGTACATTTATTAATAAATCATGAATGGTATGTCGGTAGGTGCTCAGATTCATCCATGCATAAAATTGTGTCGAAAACTGATCAAATGCATCACTTCCTCCAGTTTTAATGAAAGAGTTGCAATTTGCCTTTGGAAGTAAAAGATAATATATCAATAGTCAAATTAATGTTAGCCGGCACTGTAATGTTAATAAATTACACATATTTAAAGTTTTTGCAGATGTAGATGTTCTTACGTAGAACCAGGCTGAGCCACATTTCGAAAGATATGATAGGCAGCAGCAATTGCTTCCATCTCACTGGTAATCTCCTTGTCTGTAGATTCACTTGGTCTATCATAAGCACTTTCTTCAAGTTCACCCGAAAAAGTGGAGAGCCCTGAATTTGATATCACATCAACCAACATCTTCATAGTCCATGCAGACACTTTTTCTCGCTTAATCTGATGGAGCTTACTTACATCAATCACCTCTTTTGTCTTTGCCTCTTTCCCCTTCTGCTTTATCTCAAAACTCAAATGACTTTTACTTGTACTCGCCCCAACCATTTGTATCGATTCCATAACTGGAGGACCAGAGAGGGTCAAGAGAACATACTGAAGGAAGAACGATTCTTGAATTCTATCGAAGAAATTGCTCACATGGAAGGACGTTGCTAGAATCTTAAGCAATAAAGTCTTTAAAAGCCACAATACTGCACCAACCAATAAGGAAACAATGGTCCAAGTAACATAATCCAAAGCCCGGGTTGCAGTTTTTGATCTTTGAACATCTTGGTCATTAAACAACGATGTCCAAGTAACAAGAACAACTATCAACCAAATACATACTTGAACACTCTTCTTTAACCCGTGAACAAAATATAACACCTTCTTTTTCAACAAGAAATTCAATTCTATCAGCAGCACAATAAAATGCATAAGCCAATTGGTGACTAACATACCACAAATGATCACCGTTATAAGCACAAACCATTTCCACAACTCCAAACTCCAAACAGTCTGATGTTTCAACTCGTTGATCATCAAGCTAGCTACCACACAACCCACAAGCAATAGAAACACTAGCCACTCAAATAGAACTTTTATTTTCACCATCTTATACTTTCTTCTCTTTCTTATGTTAACTTTCTTGTAAATCTCTTCATCCTCATCAACTCCCCCTGCACCTCCAGGTGAAGACATTAATGGAGTTTTTGGAGTTATCGACACACTTCTCGTTGTCTCCTTTGATGGAGTATTGTTTGGAGAAGCACCACTATTGGCTGCAACTCTAGGCGAGGTCCGGTTTGATGCAATCCTATTGGGTGAGTTTGAGGTCTGGGCAACTGGTTCAGCAATATCATCAAACATATCTGGATCAATCAAAGGTTGTTCACCAAACCTGGACTTTGGTTTCGAGTAAATCGATCTTGCAAGGGTTTTTCTCCTGGTTATTCCAGGATTGGGGATCTTAGGAGGCCTGTTAGGGCTGGGCATAAAAACAGCATTTTCTGGATGCGAATCAACAGATTTTCTATGAGGTGACTCAGTAACACCTATCGGTTTAGCATCACTTGATACTTCATTACCCACATTTTTCACATCCTTATCTTCCCCGGAAATTTTTAACACCACTTCGCCGCTTTTTTTGTTCTCCGTCATGCTTATCTCCCCTGTTTTTGAGCCTTTACCGTTTGCATCCATTCAATGTAAAAAAAAAACCCTAGAAATTACATAATACAGTATTATCGCCTGACTTCAAGCATTTACAACTAGAACAAAAAAAAAACTAAAAAAATAGCAAACAACACCCAATAATTCCATGATTTCATCTTAAACGCAATAACGAACTTCACACTGAAGTAGAATTGAAGTTCAAAACTAACATGAAACGATTCAACAAACAAAACACTACAATTATGAAGTACAAATGAATCAACATCAGAGATCTGTTACCTGAGACTGAAGCAGCTGCAACTTCATCCAGTTGCCTACGAGAAGATTTAAGATCAGAAGGAGCCAAATAGAGTTGACGTTTCTCGAGAAAAGTTACTCTGTATGATTACGATCCGTTGTGGAAAGCTTAATCAAAGTGATTAAACAAAGGCAATACATACGAATTATTTATGTTGCAAAATGTGGAAAACTGTTGGATTAAAATAATGATTAAACTCAAAGTGACAGCCTGACAATTCTGACGCTTCGATGCTCGTGGAAATGGAGGCTGAAAGAGCGATGAATGGAGGCCGGAGAGAAACCAGGCGGCGGAATCCGGCGAGAACAGAGAGGAGACAAAAATGTTTGAGAAAAATCTGTAGGTCCATTGAAAATAGTCGCATGCTGCTACTTTAAAAAGGAGAAAACTAATGGACTTTATTTATATTCTATTATTCTTTATAAATGGGAAAACGATAAAATTCAAAAAATGCAATCAACTTTTTAACTTTTTAATCAGACAAAATTACTCCCTATGGTTTATATGGTATTACGGTTTTAGTCCCTGAAAGAATTTTATTGCACCACAAGTTCCTAAAATCAAAATTTTGTAACATTTTGGTCCCTGAAACTAATGGCAGTTAACTTGAGCAATTAGTTTCAGGGGCATTTTTGTTCTTTTGAATTTCAGGGACCATTTATGTACATATCATACTTTCAGGGACCAAAATGTTACTTTCTTTTTATAATCTAATTTAATTTTCATAGTTTTCATATATATATATTTAGTATTTCTTTCTTTTTATTAAATTAATCATCCAAATATAACATTTTATTTTTTATTCCTTTTGTTTTAGTTATTAATTTTTATTTGTATGTTTATTGTAATTATTAATGTTAGCTTTTTTTTATGTATTACTATAATTATTTATTTAAGATTATATATGATAAACCTGGTTCATTTTTTTCACTTATTTATTGAAAATCCAAATCTTCTCTATCTTTTTTCATTTAAGAAAAATAAAAACTAGTTGTAGTGTTTTTTCGTTCAGAAAATCTAAAATCGAAATGATTTATTTTTTTTATCCATTCAAAAAAGTTCAAAATAAGAACGTGTTGAAGCTCTTTTTCGTTTGGAAAAAGAATATAATCAAAATGATTCGTAGTTTCTTCATTGCAAATAGTTAATAAAATTTTTATTTCTAAATGGTCTGAAAAAATCAAGAATTGAAATGATTCATCGCTTTTTAGTAAAAGAAAATTAAATTTCAAATGGTTTGTTGTTTTTTATTGAAAAAATTTTATTGATTTTTTTATCTACGTTTAATTAAAAATGAGAATGCTTTTTTTGTTTGAAAAAAGCAGAATTGGAATGGTTCATCGCTTTTTGTTCAAAAAAATTAAATTAAGAATGGTTATTTTTTATTTTAATTTTTTGATCAAAAAACGGTGAATCATTATAATCTTTGATTTTTTCAAACAAAAACCATTCTGATTTTTAATTAAACGTAGATAAAAAAAATCAATAATACTTCAATTTTTCAATAAAAAACAACAAACCATTCGGAATTTGATTTTTTTAGAAAGCGATGAACCATTCCAATTCTTGATTTTTTCAAACAATTTAGAATTAAAATTTTTATTAAATATTTGCAATGAATAAACTACGAACCAATTTGATTATATTTTTTTCCAAACGAAAAAAAGCTTCAACACGTCCTTATTTTGAATTTTTTTGAATGGAGAAAAGAAATAAATCATTTCGATTTTAGATTTTCTGAACGAAAAAAACTACAACTAGTTTTTATTTTTCTTAAATGAAAAAAAAAGAATAGAGAAAGATTTGGATTCTCAATAAATAATTGAAAAAATGAACCATGTATATCATATATAATCTTAAATAGATAATTATAGTAATACATAAAAAGCTAACATTAATAATAACAATAAAGATACAAATAAAAATTAATAATTAAAACAAAAGGAATAAAAAATAAAATATTATATTTGGATAATTAATTTATAAAAAGAGAGAAATACTAAATATATATATATAAAAAACTATGAAGATTAAATTATAAAAAGAAAGTAACATTTTGGTCCCTGAAAGTATGATATGTACATAAATGGTCCTCGAAATTTAAAATGACAAAAATGCCCCTGAAACTAATGGCTCAAGTTAACTGTCGTTAGTTTCAGGGACCAAAATGTTACAAGTTTTCAATTTAGGGACTTGTGGTGTAATAAAATGTGTGTGTATAATGGGATCTATTGTGAACGATATGTATATTGTGAACACTGTGAACCAATAGAATTATGTTACATCAGAATTTCAATACAATTAATTTGTTCAGTTAAAATAAGGCTACCATGGGCAAATTAGGGATTCGAACGTATGTGTTGAAATTGTGATATTGAACGTCCACTGGATTCGCTCCGATATATTGGGGCATCTGATAAATCTTCGACATCGATGAGTAGTAATCAATATATAATTCAATTTCTGGATTTCAAGTATATAAAGGGGATGTAATCGTAACTCCATTGTTGGTCCAGTTAGGGTTAGTTTTCTAACTGATTCAAGTAGCAGTGATTTCAACGAGAAATCAATAGATGATCAAGGAAGGTATTTGGGTTTCAAAGTTTCATTGTCGTGCAATTTATAAACCTTTTTTGATAACATGTCCGCTGATAACGTGTATTGCTTTCAAATGGGTTGTAGGAATCAACGGGATTGAGTAAACGGAAAGAAGAGCAATTGCAAGGAAATCATCCAATGCAACCACTGAATGTTGATGACCATATGACAGACAAAAGACGATCAAAGGCGAAAGAATTTGTTATTAAGGATTCACCGGTAGAACTTATTGAGGTATGTTTGCACATTTCAATTGTAAATGAATAATTTTATGACTAACCAATAGCAATATGTCAAGCTTCGATAAATATTTTGACGGCATGTCGGCATAGAATTTTATATAATGTATAATCAATGTGCGTAGAATTGAATACATGTAATGCTAAATCCATTAAAGTATGTAATTTTGTGAATTACGAGGTTCATTATGTGTTAAGACTCTAAGTTAAGAGCAAATACTTATTTTATTAGTATGTCAAGCTATGTGTCTCTGTTTCCATGGTTAGAATTTAACACATAAATATGTTTTCGATGACTGTGTCTTGCAACTTGTGAATGCATTGAGAATTGTTCACTTTGCCATCATCTACTGTGAAATAATAATGTTGTGAAAGTTGTGCATGTATCTCCTCTTGTGAATTTTCTACACAAACTGTATAATATGATTGCTAATTTGCGATGCATTTACTGCATACAGAAATGGATTTAGATTTATAGATTGAATCAACTTTCCATCAAAGAAATTACACTTTCATTTTTATTTATTTTTTAACTATGATTTTCTTTGTTGTTTTTTGAAATTTTCAACTCATTTTCAGCTATCATTTTTATTTATTTTATAACTATTGTATTTTATTTACTTTATAGTTTTATTTTACTTTAAAATTTTGAGATTGGTACGAATTTAAACTTCAAAATTTTCACAACAAAAGATATGAAATTGACAGTTAATCATGTCATGAAAACTAAATAACAATAACCAGATTCTAATGCTTCAAACATCAAATTAAAAACTTAACTGGTATATTCATGATATTCGTTGATTTTTCTACATTTATTCAATTTAAATACTAACAAACTTAAGGAAATTCAATAATAAGAGGAAAAAAAAAAACATAATTCAATGAGAAGTTTATAAATATATAATGATATAAAAAGATAAAAAAATATATTTAGTTGTGTCATCCTTTCATGGTCCACACCACAAATAGCCTAGTTTTTATGATGTGTAAAAGATCGGCAAAATTATATCGGTTATAAGCTTAGAGTCAAATAAAAAAAAGTTGGTGACCCATTTTGAAGGCCTCCACTTTCTCTTGTCACTTTCTAGTTCATGATCAAGAATGTCTTTTTCTAAAAAGAAATTAATAAACATAAAAGGTTAATAATATTTTATGAATTCTAATGATTATTTTAATAAATAAACAATTGGATTCTGGAAATCTTATCACATTATTACGTGCATGCTTGTTTTATATATTTTATTAAATTAAATTATTAATCATCGGATATATATTAATACATATAAATAATTATTAGTTATTTTATGTGTTCAATAATAGTAGTAAATTACCCATGTTTATTCATTAAGCTACCAACGACGCAGAGTGATAATTTAATTTTACCTTTCAATCTAACAATCTACGTACACAAAGTGATGATACATAGATCTTGTCAAGTGCTATAAGTTTTCGAACTAATCTTTGGAATTTTTAGGATAACAAACACATAATATACATGCACAACATACTTTTGGTTTGCGGATTTCTTGAGATTCACAGAGATTTACATTCAACGTCCTGTGTTTGGGGTTTACAGATTTCTGTAAAGATTTAAAATTTCAAGATTTCGTAAATCTCATCATTCTTTGTTATTTATAAACATAGTCTCCCCCTATGATTTTAAATCTCAGTTATCTTACATTTTTCAGATTAGCAATCTTTTCCTAAAATACAACGCAAAATCTTTGACAAAATTATGATAAATGAAAATGTTGCATAATGCAAATATTTTAACAAAATGCAAATCTCAAAGAAAAAAAATCTCTGAACCAAATGCCCACTAAAATTTCAGCTCAAACGGATAAGCACATAATTAGTCATGATTTTATAAAGATTCAGTTCTGTTTCAGTTTCAAAAAACAAAATTAAAAACTTTGAGATCAAATTTCTCTCAAGGTGTTTGTAATTAGGCTATGAAACTTTAAGGAAAGATCCAATGAACGGACATTAACACTCAGCTTAAATTTGTAACCTCTAGCTCCTTACCAATCAAAAATTAAAAAATTATGATGGAGAACACTAACTGAAATTGAGCAGAAATAAAATATACAATTACTCCCTGATCCTTTCGAGTTTGGACTTGAAATTTTTACGGTAACTTCCTTCATCGCCATGAAGAACATAGCCAAAAATAAGATCAAATGGATGTCGTATGAGTTTTCAGTGATTTTTTGAAAATCACAGCTCAATTCATGATTGGCTTTGGTAGTTTGATTTTCTTGAACTTTTTGCTTGATTTTTTTCAATATTTAGTAAACCAATGCTCTAACAGCAATTGAAAATGTTAAGATTGATGAATCCAACACTTGGAATCTCAAATCTCTTTTCATTGAATGTTCCTTTGCAAATTTCCATCAAGGATGATTCAAATCCTGTCACATTTGAATCCTGTCATTTTCAAATTCTGTCATTTTTAAATCCTGGTATATCAAAATCCTGTAATCCAAACGCTGATTCAAATGAAAATCCCACCAGTTTCTCTAAAATCCTACAAACCAAACGCCACCTGAAAGTCTTGCAAAGTAATTGATAATAATTTCCTTAGAATTTTTCTTATATAGCTCATCATCTAGACTTTAACCTGATTACAAGAACAACTGATAAATTATCACACACTAAATTCTCCTTTCTCACTAGGTTATCTGTTTCTTGAAACACATTAAACATATATTTAACCTTATTAGTTTATGTAACAACCCATTATTATTTTTGTTTGGAAACAACTTCATCATGAAGTTAGTAACTTAATATGTTACCTTAAATCATTGAATTTATAGTTTACCCCACCCACATGTACTTCTGTTGGTACACCCTGTGTGACGATAGCAGTCTAATCGATCTGCATTATGGTTTAGGTAATATTCTGAGTATTAACAAGTATTTTGATATATATGTTTAATATGTGTTTGTCTGTTATTGATTGTGTGTTTGAACTTGATGTAACGTATTACAAGAAGTTCAAACATAAAGGTCAAAGATTAACTCAAGCATAAGTTAAAACATAAGTTTCATCACTTAAGTGTTTAAGTGTATTGGCTAGATTCGAATAGGTAAAGGAAGACATTCGAATCCGTGATAGATTCGAATGTATCCTTAGATTCGAATGGGCTAGATTCGAGTCTGTCAGATGGACAGATTCGAATGGGCCTTAGGCCAGATTCGAGGTTGGCCCACAACAGACTCGAATCAGGGTCTATAATTAGGGATAGACTCGAATGATTAGAAGACTTTTTGCAGAATTCGTGAGGAATTAAGCAAGAGGCGATCTCGAGTTTATCAGCTAGGTGAGTGCCGTTTCGGAGAGAATTAGTACGTAGGATCGTTCGTGTGTCGTTCGTTCAGCGTCTAATAGTCTCCGTGTTTCCGTTGGTTGAGAGTTGTCCGTCTAACCGTCAACGAGGATTCCGCACTCGTTCACGGATCCGCGTCTAGATAGATCTTGCAGTGGTAGACCTTACAACTTCATTTCAAGACTCTAGTATGTTAGTTTGGGTAGTCACAAAGCCCGATTACACATTAAGTTTTTGTTGTTTATGTTACTTCCTACACAACCTTAAGTTATCTTGTGTCAATCCCCTCATCATTGATGTCGTTGATCATATGCTTGTTTATCATTTAACATTAAACGTAATTTATTTCTTACAATTTTCAGTATATTTCTTTCGTTATCTATGTGTTATTATAGTTGATCCATTTGTGGCAGCGACTTATATTTAAACGATATTACACACACACATACATACATATATATTGATATAGGGTTGGGATCATTGCAGAACCTTAATTTAGTGCAGAACTATAGAACCAATCTAAACCATTGGATTATTATATAACACTAGGGATAAAATGGTAATTATGCAATTAACATTGAATTAATAGTAGCCTACCAAGTTTGACTGCCAACTTTGACCATTTTGACTCTTTTAATATCGAAGGTACATGCAGTGTTGAATGTGTGATATAAACTGTAATTCGACATTAAATGATCTCTATATAATATATTGAATGGAGGTCTAGGTAAAAAAAATTTTTTACGAAAAATAAACACGTAAAATTTTTTCAAAAAAAATATATCATTACTATTCTCATTAAATCAACCAACTTTTGACTATTAATTTTGACCATTATTTTGGTTCTGTTAATTTTGAATGTACATGCAGTGTTGCATCGACGTTGGATATACGACATCAAGTGTTCATTCGACATTGAATTATATCGTTCATGCTACATTGCATCGTGGTCTGGGTAATTTTTTTTTACGAAAAATAAACACGTAAAATTTTTTCGAAAAAAATATGTCATTACTGTTCTCATTAAATCAACCAACTTTTGACTACTAGTTTTGACAATTATTTTGGTTCTGTTAATTTTGAATGTACATGTAGTGTTGCATCGACTGGTCTCGTTTTAAAGAGTATAAAATTCTCGTTTTTATGGTATAATTTTTTTAATTTAACAATTAATCATATTAATGTTATTTTAATTTAAAGAAAAATGATATTTATTTTACTAATGTCAATCTTTTGCTATTTCCAATCTATTCCTTTTTTATCCTGAAAGAATTAAAAAATCATTAATGTCAATCTTTTTTTCACTAATTCCAAAAATTCCAAACTTTATGGTTTTAATCAAGACCATTAAATTAATTTAATCTATGGACGATATTGGTTCTACACTAAATTTAGGTTCTACAATGATCCCATGATATATATATATATATACTAGTACAGTACCCGCGCAAAGCGGCGACGGCAAGATGTAGTTTTATTTGATAACATATTTTGTTGAGCAATACATGATATTTAAAAGAAAGAAGGAAACGAGGACCGTTGTGGCCAACATGTCTTTAGACAAAATAACAATTCATGTTAATTATGTTGCAAACTAAAAATGAGAGATAATTAGACTCCTTATTAGAAAAATAATATTTGAAATTTGTATTTAGACAATCTACAACATACAATTTTTCATAAGGCACTAAGTTATTAGAAAACCAAAACCAAAAAGAAAGAAACCTTTGTATGCAAGATGTTCGAGACCACACCGATGACCAAGCCACTAAACAGAACAACTAAACAAAACAAAAGAAATGCTACTTATGCAACACTGACTACATCAATGACAATTAACCTGCTGCAATGTGGAACTCAAAATGCAGCAACAAGTTGGATGAAGACAAAACAAAAGAAATCTCTTCTACATGAACCCGAGCATGAAGGGCATGTAACAAATTGGATCAACAAAAACATCACTCAGAAGCAGACAATCAAGTTAACAACAAAGCTAATCGTAGAAAAACCGATCCTACAACACTTTGTCTTGAAAAATCTTATAGATTACAATTACATGAAATAACATACATCTACATTCACTGTATCATAAGAGTGTTAAGGTGCCTCTTTGGAAATCCTTGAAAAATGTCAATCGGTTTTGGTAACTTGTAAGTGACAGATATATTATGTACCCAAGAATCCGGATTTGAAGACCTATTATGGTTCTTACCTTCCTTTGTTTTACAAAATATAAGTCGATCAAATCCAAGTTGCTCTCTTTCACAACCACTTTTTCCTACCATCACCATTGTTTTCGGCTTCTTGGCTTGTTACAAAACTGCCAAATCAACATCCTCAAAATAAGAACGAAGCACATTTAACATTTCTATAATAAATCAGGACCATGTGAGAAAAAAAATATTCTAAACTAATAATAATCATCTTTAGATCAATCAAATAAAACCAAAATATGTTAGTCACAAATCACCTACGGTACTTGGATTTTGTTGGATTTCATAGAGAAACAACAAAATATGTTAGTCACAAAGCATCTAAAACCAAATAAGAAACCCCTACGGAGCTTGGATTTTGCTGGATCAACATAATTTGTGACAATAATATAAAGCTAGAAGCGTCAACGACTGGAAGTTTTTTAGAATAGGAGCATATAGCAAGCAGGAAACCATTGTTACTTATAAAAACATGCCAATGATTTGGGTTGGATAAAGTCTGATATGCATATGTCAAGCTAAGGTGTGCAATTTTTTTCAGGAACATTAGGTTAATAAAGCATTTTAAGGCTATTGGAAACTAACATGGAAGGATTATACATAAAACTTATCAGGAGTGATACCATCCAACAACAACAGACAAATCGACCCTAATGGTTTCAGAGTCTGAATCTGTGGATATGTGGCTCTAATAAGATTAACTCTACATTTGATACAGTCTCTACTGGGAATAACACATGTAGTAAATGAACTAATTGAAATCGCAACAGCAAAATTAAAACAGCAGCAGAAGTAAAACAGCAACAACAAAATTAAAACAGCAGCAAAATCAAAAATCAAAATTAAAACAACTGCAAAACAGAGAACACAGAACACAGATCGATTGAAACCAACAGGTTTCGATTTTAGAACAAAAAATTCGATGAAGATCTCAACAGATAAGAAAGATCGATATTAGCGAAAGAGAAGTCGATGGAGATGATGAACAGATTTTGTCTACTAATAGCAGCATGCCTTTTTTTTTCCTGGATCTATGTGTGTATCCTTAAGCTATTGAGAAAATAAACTATGCATGATATATGACATATAATACTCACAAGAAAAATACATACACGTAAAGATCATGCTGCAAGAACTCATTGTTTTCCCTCCATTGCAGAGGAGCACCTAAAGTCAAACTTTCTGCACTGATGTACAACCTTGAAGAATTGTGATGTACTAAAATCACAATAAACGTCAATATGAATAAATATATTACCACCATTAAATAATAAAACCATGTGTTTGGCTATTAATAGAATATCCAAACATGTGTCCATTAGGACAAATTAGAAGGGATCTTATGGATCAAAAATTGATGTTAGGGTGAGGGAGCGTAAACTTTAAATAAAAGCTAGCTCTTCAGCCCTGTCTCCAAATGTATCAATGAACACAATGGCAAAATATCGAAGCAATAATTTTACCATCCTCTCCAAAATTGTTTTGTTTCCTCCAATTGTGCTCTCTGGCAATAACTGCACATAAAACAAACTACAATTAAATAATTATAGAGCCTCTACGCCACAATATATGTTAGCTTTTAGAATCTAATACTACGAGGGCAATATAGATAACTAAAGACATACCATTTCGTAACAAAAAGTAAAAAATTTAGATATCGTAAGCCATACCATTTCTGTGAGTCATCATATTTTGAGGTCCCAGGAATTGATATTCGAGCAGATTCAATGTTTCTTAAAGAGCCCCCTCTCACATTCCACTCAATCTGCAAGCATTTACATTTCATGTCATTAAGACAGACAGACAGACATACTTGCTCAATGAATACAGTTTTTTTTCGAAATTTACAAATCAAGTGCCAGTAATGGGAACTATCAGAGATGAAAAAAAAGGAGAGAAACAGAAGGAGAAAGCATTAAGATTAAATAGGATATGGCTATAGGCCTCCCCTTTTTATGCTCATCTTCAACAACAACTATGGACAGGCTATAATTATACTTTTTACTTTTACTTTTAATTTCTTTGCAAAGTATCACCCATTTTCGCATGAATTTCTAAAACATATTGATAGATATACAACCACCAAAAAACAACTCATAGAAATAATTTATTGATGTTTCTGCTTGACAAACAGAGCATCCTCTCGGGGTCTAGGAATTCACAGCACACAACATCACGTATATACATTCATGTTGCACACATTGGATACATGAAATACATGTCCTGTTGCTGTTTTTGTCTTCCTAATGAACACCCCGAGATGTATTCTCAGGGTCAGGTACATGTAATCACAATGCATTTTCTATTGAATCCATGACCCTAGTATGCACTAATTGAAAGCTAAGAACTGATCAAACACTCATACATTTATACATTATTGTGGCCTGCCGTTGATTTAGATCTCACATCACACATACATGCATATGCAACTGGTGGTATTGTTTTTTTTTAGTATGAAACACACAAGCATACATACGCTATAGCTACTGATAATTTTTCTGTTTTGATGACACAACACACACACACACATGTTTAACATTGCTGCTGTCCATTCACGCACACTGCACATACACACAGATATATATACACACTTAATAACAATCACTACGTCAAGCCGTTTGTCTACCCCTTTAAATACTAATATTGTTGTTGTTGTTGGTTCTGATTTCACAGCACACATATGCACATATATATATATATATATATATATATATATATATATATATATATATATATATATATATATATAGCTACTGTTTTATTGTAGAAACAAAAGGATGTAGGGGTCCAATTTCAATAGCTAGAGCAGTGACAAAATTACCAATGTCACCAAGGGGAGGGTTCCTTCTATCAACTTGCCCCCCATTCTTCTGTTTCACATCTGTTACACAAAAATCACACACAGCTCAAAAAATTAAAGATTCTAGCACCAGGAAGCAAAATATCTCCACTTTTTGAATATTCCATTATCAATAAATTATCGTTAGTAGATCATGTATTGTCTCCATATAAAGCTGCAAGTATAGACACCGAGCAAATTTTTACCAAAGAGTTGCTGCAAGCATAAATGAAAGAGCATACATTACCATACAGGAATATAAGTTTTGAAGTAAAATCAATGCAAGAAAGTAGTCGGACGTACCTCTACGAGTTTTGGGCACAAAATCAACGGTTTTTGTACTCTCCTTTTTCTTCAAATCTGTCTCCACCGGCGGTGTCGAGAGTAAAACAACGCCAATCCCCTGAATCTATATTCTTCCGTAAAAGTCTTCAACGTAATTTAATTGATAAACACTTGTTCAGATGTGGAAGTCAAAAACAAGAGAGGGGGAGAGAGATTCATACTAAAGGAGAGCACCGTTAATAACCGGTTGCGGCGGGGGCGTCAGCTTGGTGGTCGTGGAGAGGCAGTAGCGGTGTCTTCCTGGTGGTCGTGGGGAGGCAGTAGCACCGGAGAGGGGAGGGGATCTCGAGGTCGTGGGGAGGCGGCGATGAAAGAAAATCTGGAACGATGACGATGGAGAAGAAATCGCCCTAGGGTTTTTCTCTCATCTGTGGGAGGGTGAAGGATTTAGCGCAGATTTCAACCAATCTGAAGTAGTCTATGGTGAGGGATTGTTAGGAGAGAGTTTGAGGGGGATGAGTCGGTTTGGTTGCGGAATTGGAAGAACCCGGCACGGCGAAGAAGCAGAGGAGGCAGGTGACGGTGGTTAGGAGTGGCGTGAAGGATAGGGAGAGAAAAAGGGAGGTGTCGTGTAGAAGGTAGTAAAATGATTGAGAATGAAGAGTCTGTTCCCAAAGAGCCATCCCGGTTCTCAACATTTCAAAAACTGAGTTTAAATTGTTTATGCAACAAAGGTTGTACACCATGCATCACCAACTTGTAAGTCTTAAAATTCAAGATTGAGCATTACATGATTGTACCTTGAGCAGTGTAACTTGTAAGCATTTAAATGCTTTATTAGTATATATATATATATATATATACTAGCTACATACCCGCGCAAAGCGGCAGCGACGACAAATATTTTTTTCGATTACTTGTTCGTATAATAGATGACGATAATGAATAATATCTTTAAACAACGTAAAAGAAAAATACCTTAAGTTTCAATGTCAACCAAATATCATAAAAACCATATGGTTACAAACAAAAATATGATCAAATATATTTGTGATAAAAATTTACAAGCATTTTTCATTTTATGCATCCAAAATATCCAAATATGATAATGCTTCACTTGAACGATCCGTTTGTTGTACATCCTGCAAATAATAAAAGGTTGATAGTTATCAAAAATAAAGTATTGAAACATGTGAGTAATGCGAACTATAGGATTGTACCTTAATAATCACGCAAGACTTCTTGATACACCACATTTGATGTGTAGACTCCATCTCGATTGAATTTCTTGACAGGGGTCACCAATACCTTTGTAGTACCACGTGATGTACCTCTAGAAAGTGCCACGTAAAGTTGTCCATGGGAAAATACCGACTCAGGCAAATAAATTCCAACATTCGGAATTGTCTGTCCCTGAGCTTTATTGATTGTCATTGCAAAGCTAAGTCGAATAGGAAATTGCTTTCTTCTCAATTTGAACAGGAACATATCTTCTTCTCAATTTCCAGCAACACTTTTTATTACAGTTATTATTTACAAAACGTTATGGTACTTTTCAAACGCAAATCCAAACACTCTCTCTAAAGCACAAGTATTTATTTAAGGCTTTTATGCCCATCATTTGCAAATGAAGTCTCTCTTGAATGCGATATCCTAATGAAAAAAAAGACTTCCAAAATACATTAAACATATAGCAGTGTACCCGCGCAAAGCGTCGGTGACAACATTTTATTTTTCATTTTGCAACATGTTTTTTGAGTTGCATATTATTTTTCTAAAGATGAAAGAAAAAGAAGATTCAATTCATCGATAAGATCAAGGTTATCAAAATCGCGATTTAAATCGTAGGATCGTACGATCCTACAAGTGGATTTCGATCAGGATCGCTAGTAGGATCGATTTTGGATAGGATCGTAAGCAAGATCGTAGGATCGATAGTAAGATCATAAGATCATACGACGATCCGATCGCACATACGGTTTGTTTTCGTATGATCGTTAGTAAGATCGTAGGATCGTTAGGCCCCTCCATCTAGCCGCATATATTTTTAATCCAATGTACCAATATAGTTTTGCTCGACTGTGATTCTTGTTTCATCAAAGAGGCACTATATACGTGCCTTGAAAGAATGGGTAGGATATTACTCTCTTTTGTTTATGATATAATACTGTGATATATAATATTTATTTCCGGTAGGATCTTACGATCCCGATCCGATCCTACGATCCCGTTCTTGCAATGACAAAAACGATCCTAGGTAATATCTCGATCTTGACAACCTTGGATAAGATGTCGTCCTAATATAGACATAGAACTGATATTCTTTTTAGATATTATCTATGCTTTCAGTTGAACATAAAGAATTTTTTGCTACAACTATCATTTACCCGCATTCACTAACATTTTAGCTAAAAGTACTTGATTATAATTATTAACCTGTCAACCATCTAATATGATAATACAACAATTGATATACATCATCTCCGATCATCACTTAGGATGTTTCTCTTTGTTAAAAGTTATTATTCAAGCATTTTACATTATTCAAAAAATCTAACTCCTAATCTCCAAATATCAAACTTTAGCGGGTTGTGTTACATCTTTGCAATATTTTCCTTGATTGAACTGGCAATTTTGACTCGTTTGCCTAAATATTGAAGAGATTTGAACTATATACTTATAGAAACTATTTAACCGGTCAACTTAATGGATAATATACTATGAAAACTGTCAATTTGGTAGAACGGGTCTAAAAGTCGATCACTATGTATTCAAAACGCTTACAACCTCCTTAATTGTTTTCGTCAAAATGCATTAAATATTTATAAAAACAGAAAAGATGGTTAAAGAAATGTTGGCATGCCAACCCAACCTAATTGGTACAGAAATATTACTGTGACCAGCCATTTGTCCATCATCACTTCTTGATTGTGGTAAAACTTAAAGAAAGAAGAGAACCATAGTGAAAATTAGGGGTGAGCACGGGGCGGTTCGGTTCGGTTTCTACCTCCCTCCGAACCCAAACCGAAAATTTCGGTTTCTGGAATTTGGAAACCATTCGGTTTCGGGTTTTTCGGTTTCGGTTTTTCGGTTTGGGTTTCCGGGTTTTCGGTTTGTATCCATGGATTTTCGGTTTTCGGTTTTTAAAACGGTTTGGGTTTTGGGTTTAAAACCGGTTTGGGTTTTGTTAAACTTTGGTTGTTTTATGTTACTTTGATACTTGTTTGAAAGTTGGTGTTAATTACTAGTTAATACTTGATTAGTTAATTACTTAATTCGATACTTTAAAGTTCATAATAAACATGTCATTCAAGAATTCTACTCTATCTTGTAATGTGCGACATAATAAACTAAGAAAGTTCATATGAACTTATGAAGTTGAAAAAGAATACCTGTGAACATGAAGAAACCAAGCTTGTAATGTGCGAGATAACATCATCCATGACCGAAGTCCAAAGATCCAACTCTATCTTGTAATGTGCGACATAACAGCCGTTCAAGCACTAGTGCACTACCATGTCAAAAGAAAAAAAAATATATTTTAAAAGCAATAGAAGAAGACACTTAATTATGTAAGTGTTTGCTAGAAAAAAAGAACTTAACCTTCGAAAGATGAACGGATGAGTTTGTCCAATTCCATTGTATAATGCCAAACTTCGAAATGTCAAACTGTCATGACCAATGACTTGGAGACATATTCTATATATAACAAACTATGATATAACAAACTATGATTTAATCAAGCATAATAGCATATAATTCCAAACTTTAAAGTTCATACTAACAAATTAAATAAACATTCCACACAAAGTACAATATTCAAGTTCAAATCGTTCCACACAAACCGAGTACAAAACTACAAATAACATAAACTTAATGAAAAACAACGTTGTCGATTGGTTGTGCCATTCTTAGTTCCAACAAACATGCAAAACTCCAAATCATCATTAATCTACAAGAAAAAAAAAAAAAAACGATTCACAATATTATAATAAAAGCTACGTTCTCAATTTTTAATATTATAATATTAAAACAATTTTTACCTTGATAATAAAGATAAGTCATCAATCTTCATCCATGCAAGAACCAGACATGCTATGTCCGGTTGACAATTCATCTACAACAATAAACAAATCAAGTCATTAATATATGATCCCATACAAATGATCCTTAACATAAGTAAAATGATCCCATACAAATGACCGTGTTCTACAACCCTTCTTGCCATCTTCATCCTCAACCTTTTCTTCTTTTATATCGTCATTCGGCTCATCAATTTTGTTCCTACTTTCAGCCTCATCACCATGCTTTGGAAGTTCAATTGGGTCACTTGATTGACTTAGTTCCATCTACAAGATATACATTAACACATAACTAGATGTTAATAATGAAAAATAAGTAATAAGTAACTAATATTTCTAAGATATCAACTTTTATAATATAGCCAAATAGGTAATTAATAAGTAACTAAGATTTCTAAATTCTAAGATATTATAGCCAAATAGGTGATAAATAACTAAATATCAACATTAACCCTAAATCTAATAACAATTAACAATTTCATTCAAGTTAACAATAACATACCAATTATCAAATAAAGTAAATAACTAACAACTACATTCAATCATTCATGTTAAATAATTTCTAATCAAGTAACAAAATCAATTGCATTCAAAATTTGACACCACAAAACCTAAAAAACGTAAATAAAATGAGTCTCACAAAAGGGGTGTTGGACATGTTGTGGCCGACGAGCAGAAAACGTAAATCAATTGGTTGTGGCCGACGAGCAGAAACAGAAGCGCCGAAGAGGAATCGCAAGAGGCCAAGAGCCGTGGAAAAAAGAAGATAGCGGTGTGGCCGCCGCCGGTGGCCGGTGGCCGGTGACCGTGGAATCGCAAGAAGGAAGAAGCCAAGAAGGTGGCCGACGAGCAGAAACAGAAGGAAAGAATCAAGAATGGAGGGCTGGAGGCTGTGGATGTGAAGTGTAAGTGTGTAACCTAGATAGAAATTATAAGGATATAATAAAAATATTAAAAAAAATTTAAAATTTAATAATTTTCGGTTCGGTTCGGTTTTGAGGTGCAATCCGAAACCAAACCGTTTAAAACGGTTTTTCCGGTTTCGGTTTTTCCGGTTTCGGTTTTTTCCGGTTTTCCGGTTTTTTCGGTTTGGTTTTTCCGGGTTTTTCGGTTTTTTGGTTTTCCGGTTCGGTTTCTGCTCACCCCTAGTGAAAATCGGTTAAATACTTAACTTATTTTATAAGTGATTTTATAATTTAATGTAACAAATGCTATCACGCAATCGATAAGTGTGTGACCCAAGATTTTTGAAGCTTACGTATTGATATTCTGCTAAAAGAACTGAATCCTCCTTTCCACTGAATCCTCACTACTCAATACATTAGACTTGACTTCAAAACAAAAGTTTACATATTTATACCACCAAAACACACTAAAACAGTAAAACTTATCACAGATAATGAGCTTAAGAGAATAAGAACTAATCTGCATACCAGATTATCATCATTGTAACACCAAGTATTTTGAGGCATTAAATCTGGATGTCAGAGACAGAAATTGGATGCATACCATAAGATTTTGAAGCTTAATGTCTCTGCGGAAAATGGCCAAAGAAATAATATATGGCAAATCACCAAATCACCTCCTTTATATAAAGCTTGCATATATACATTTTTTAACACGTACCCATGTAATTTCTTCTCCATCATATCTGCACTAAATTGTTAACACCTTAAGACATGTATATCTAGCCATATCCATCATATCTCTAAGTGCAGATTAAAGTAACATTAATGGTGCAGCCAAAAATCGGATTGGATGTCGTTATCGACTCCAAACAACCGGCCCCGACCATCACTAATAAAACAAAGAAAATCGATCACAACAAGAATCCATTATAGCTAATATCAATGCAGCTTTGTACCTTATGCATCATTTTATGGCAAATGCTGCTTTATATCATTAACACAAACAAATATATATATATATATATACCTGCTCAAATATTTATATACCTGCTCAACAGAAATGAAAACAGGGGAATCAATCAGGTTACTAAAAACCATAGAATAATCAGTCTTTTGCACATTGGTAATGAAAGAGATAGTAAAAAGCAAACATTATAAATTTTAGCAGAAACATTGTAAAGTAGAACGAAAGGATGTTGTGGTTTTCTTATAGAAACAGAAGCGATAGGAAACGAAAAGAATATGCAGATTGCTATAAGATTGGTCAAATGAATTTGAATAGAAAGAAACTTACCTCTCGTTAGTCGATTGCAAGCAAAAGTAACAGATAATTGTCATCTACAAAATGCTACGGGACGCGAAAATCGTTAATTGAGTCAGGATTCAAGGATTCCAACAAGTTATGATACCACCCCTGATTATAATATTTATGTGTAGACAAGCAAACTCTGCATCAGTTCTTTTGTGATGGTTGGTTAATTCCTTTTTCGCCATTTGAAGAGGCTATATGTATAGAAACAACAGAAAAATTGCTATGAAACAAGCTCCGGCAGTAGCCACAACAATCAGCAAATTCATTCTCTTTTGGCTACCACTACTAACCCCCTTGCATTTTCGATTCAATGACATCCCACATAAACCACTATTACCCTCAAAAACATATTCATTGTTGAATCTTGCAGCCAAACGTAATCCTAGTCATAGCAAGAATATTTCAATAAATAAACAATCACATATAACTGAAAAACCTAATTTCGAACACATGATAGAAATTAAGAATAATCAAAAGTTGACAAAACCTTTTGGTCATACTGCTGTTGAAACCTTCAGGAACATCCTCGGAGAACATTTTTTCTTGCAAAGCAATCACTTGCAGATTAGGCAAGCCAAAAAGATCCAAAGGCAACTATCCACTGAAGTTCTGTCTGCAAGAGCAGTCAACTAACAGAGACTCCAAATGTTTCCCGGAATCTTTCACATATAAATAAGCAAGAATAGTTCAACAACTAAGAAATCACATATAACTGAAAAACCTAATTTCAAACACATACGTCCTCACAATCGCCGACTTTTTTGTCATCGCCACTACTACCGGCGGAGTAGCTACGAGTATGTGAAGTGAAAAAATCACGACCATCGCCGGCTTCAAACATTTCCATCACGTTCCCTCTCTGTAGCTGCGAGTATGTGAAGCGTGGCTGATCGGAGAAGAAGGCAGCAACTCGGAGAATGTTCAGCTTCCATGGCTGAAAATAAGATTGCAGCATATTACGCAGAAGAGCTTTAGGGTTTAGGGAGAGGAGGAAGGGTGCGTTTAGGTTTCCAAAGACAATAAACAAATTAAAGAGGCGTGCGTTTGGGTTCCCCATGTGCTGCATCGCTCAAGAATTCAAATTGTTTGAAAACTTCAATTGTGCAATAACAACTTATACATCATACTTTAAAGACTTGTAAGTCTTAAAATTCAAGACATTAACTTTATGAAGTTGTACATTATGCATTATAACTTGTAAAAAGCTAAATGCTTTATTAGTAGTAGAGATATATATATATATATATATATATATATATATATATATATATATATATATATATATAGGCAAGAGATCTTTTGTGAACAATATAATTGTTGTGAACAATGTGAACCACTAAAAATGTGACAAATCAGCAATTAATTATTTAATTAACTATGATTAAAATAATTGTTATTAAGGGCATTTGAGTAATTGACTAAATCGTCAAATCTATCCTTAGATTCTTATGTAACAACAAACCTATTAATTTGCATACGAACAACTCTGAAAATACATACAGTAGTTGGATTCATCCATTATATTTGTTTATAATATAATGTCTTTGCACATACATTATACATACAGTTGTTCAGCCATTTATATTTGGACGCTTTGCATTTTTCTATCGTTAATAATTTTATTTATATTATGTTTTCGGTTTATTTCAATTTATTAATGGTGTGGTAATTTCTCGAAGAGTTGTATCACATATATATGATTCATTCATTAGTTTCATTAGGTTCAATGAAAATAAATAAATAAAACCAAATATGATTCATTGGGTTCATTAGTATCATTAGGTTCAATGAAAATAATAAATCAAACCAAATATGATTCATTGGGTTCATTAGTTTCATTAGGTTCAATGAAAATAAATAAATCAAACTAAATATGATTCATTGGGTTCAATGAAAATAAATAAATCAAACCAAATATGATTCATTAGGTTCATTACTTTCATTAGGTTCAATGAAAATAAATAAATCAAACTACATATGATTCATTGGGTTCAATGAAAATAAATAAATCAAACCAAATATGATTCATTAGGTTCATTAGTTTCATTAGGTTCAATGAAAATAAATAAATCAAACCAAATATGATTCATTAGGTTCATTAGTTTCATTAGGTTCAATGAAAATAAATAAATCAAACTAAATATGATTCATTGGGTTCATTAGGTTCAATGAAAATAAATAAATCAAACCAAATATGATTTATTGGATTCATTAGTTTCATTTGGTTCAATGAAAAAAAAATCAAATCAAATATGATTCATTGGGTTTAAAATAAATCAAACTAAATATCATTTGTTGGGTCAAACTAAATATGATCCATAAAATCAATAAATATAATTAATTCAAACTAAATATGAATATATATATTGACCGCTGCATGTTGAATTATGATTTTTCAAAAACAATTTTACATAACCGCCCTTCCTTTTGATGTCGGAGTTTTGTTGAAGGTGATGATATTTAAAGGATAAACTACTTCATGTTCTTCCTATATTGCCCCTGTTGCTTTTGATTTTAATTTCCACATGTACCAGGCTTTACGGATGATGTGTAATTTTTTGATTGGTGCACATTGTGCACAATGAATCCTTTGTTCACAAGGGATCCTATATATATATATATATATATATATATATATATATATATATATATATATATATATATATATATATATATATATATATATATATATATATATATATATATAAGGAGGTTCATTGGAGAACTACATGTAAGAACATTGGAGAACCACAATGCATCATAAGGGAATCATAGTACATCATTCTGGAGGAATTGTGCACCACATGGAAGGGATTGTACATCACGTTCAAGAGGGGGATCGTGATCCTTGCGTAATTCTTAATCTCTTCCGTATGGTTCCAGGCACTATACTTTTCATTGCAATGCATGCATACATATATACATACACACACACACATCTCGTTGGAACATATGGAGTCTCAATTTAGTTTTACAAACAACTCGACTAGCATTTTATGATATTACTCATTTCTCGTCATCAAATAATCTACAATCACCATCACAATTTATTCTGATTTGTGTCTCAATCTTCACTTATTTTTCAACTCTTAATAGTTCCAATTTAGTTAATAAATCTAATGATATTTTATATGTTTCTCTTGTCCAATGTTAATCCACATAGCACGTATTAGTATCTTCTTTCATACATTGTCTCCTCTACTTTCACATAGGATTTTATTTGTTTTTCTCTTTCTTATCTCATTAACACCAAAGATTATTGTAAATCACGTTTGATTCTCATTATGAGTATGTTTTTAATTCTTGCATTACCATGAATTTGGATTCTTTCCACTTTAGGTACTCCACTATGTTCATTTTCATTTACAAGTTGGTTATTGTTTATTTTAAAATTTTCAATCAATATTTACTTCTACTTCCCTCTTGAGTGCATAATTATTTGGTTAAATCAATTATTGTATATTTAATTATTCCAAATTTCACATCTATTACATTTCTCATGATTTTATTGTTCATGACCACTTCTTGCTATAATTATTTAATTTCACTCGCAATTTATTTACTGTTCACTTAGAAGAGTTTTCGCATTGCCTTCGCATCTCTCTACACACTTATTTTCACATTAAATAATTCTAATTTCGTGTTAAGCTTGCCTCACCTTTCACATATCACACTATCTCATTTATATATGATTTTAAGTTTTACCTCATAAATTTTTCATGTCACTAACTCATTTTTATCATAATTCCCTCTGTAAATCTTTATGTATTAGTCATCAGGCTTGTTTGGTCATGTGAGTCTTTAGTCATATTTAATTTTTCACATTGTGTTATATCAATTAGTCATCTCATTTCGTTCGCCTTTAATCCATAACCTACTCGTATAGCATTTCATGTTTCTTTCTTTTTCATATATCATTTAGCTATCATTCTCTCAAAGTCTAATTATTTGGCATTTCAAGATTACTGCTAAATTACCCATACGCTTAAGCAATTATTACTTTGAACACCATGGTTACCTTTTCCAATGTATAGTTTCGTCTAATCAATTTTTTTAAATGGTTCATGGTAACTATGATTGTCATTAACCATATTGGGTTATGATAGCGTAATAATTACACTTTATTTTCTCTAAGGCTTACGTCAGTAGCCACAACACTAGATTAGTCAATACTCAAATGATATATGTGATTCTATTATATTAATACTTTGATATTTTAATTTTTGGTATTACTAAACTTATTTTTCTATACTTTACCATCTTGGTCCCTACTACACTTTTTAAGACTGTAACTTGCTAAGAGGTAGAGTATTTCTGCGAGTTCGTCAGATTCCTCAGTCGTGTACTGTAAGACCCAATTTTCATTAAGTCTTAATCAACATATCTCAGCTAGCAATACAGCAACAATCCCCATCTAAGATAAATTTATTAAATATCAAGCAAAAGATACATTACAAAGTTTAAATTAAAGTTATAAAAAGCACAAGTCACTAGTCTATTACATCACTATCATCATAATACAATATAACTACCCAGACTCCCACAATATACGTCTTCAAGTCAATACCAAAATGTAATATGAGTAGTGGTCTATGTCACTTCAAGCTTCAGATCTTGATTACTTAAGAACTTGGTCCAACTAGTTAATTTCCTTTGCCTTTTCCTATAAAGAGATATGCAACAACCGGTAAGCTTCGCTTAGTGTGTCTATAGATTTATTAGTTAACATGAGTTAATAATAAGCAGATTTCATTTCTCAAGGGTCGTTGTGTGATATAAGTTCCACAGCCGCCTTCTTCAAGACCTTATGAGACATAGTACTTAAGATCATAGTATGATGTTAAACACATGCTCACACATATGTGGGGATCAACCATTGACTAATATAGTCGACGTGGGTGACATCAGAGTGTTCAACATCACAAGTTCATGTGTACAAGTGAAGAATAGTCAAGATTAGGTCAAAGTCTGATATCAAGTCAAATGACTCAAGTCTAAGATAGCAAGTTAAATACAAGTCACAAGATGAAGTAATAGAAGTAGAAGCAATCAAATAAAGTTTGATAACAACTTACTATCATGATTGATTGGGTAACACCTTACCATGGTGTGCACAGCTTCTTAGTCAAGCGATATATTAGAATGTCAAACAAGTAGAACAACAATATGTCTCATATTAATTCAGCATGTATAACAGATAAATCTATAACTCATATATGCTATTTTAGTCTCTAATTGTCTTTCAAAGTGGATTATTCCACCCCTGAGTTATCTCAGGTATTTCTGAGTCATGAGTCTTTGTCTCTGTCTTTCTGAACTTTCTCTATATATTCTGTATTTTACAGTGTCTTTATAGACTCTTTGTTCTTTAATTAAGTTAATCAATCTTTCATTCAGATGTTAATATTATGTTCCTGTTAGTCATATCAGTTCAAATTCGTATATAAGTTCACTGATCATAAGTACGATTGTTATGTTCACTCACTTATATAAATGTTTCTGGTATTGTTTGATCATGAATGTACAAGCATGCACTCATATGAAAACTACTAGACTATGTATGATGATTTAATGTATGAAAGACCACCCCGAGACTTAGTCCCAGGGTCTTATGCATTCAAACACACACAACACATGTTATGTTCATATAACACACATATACTAAACTTATGACTTGGTTTGCTTTCTATTATCAACACTTAAACACCCTACACTTTATACCCCACACCCCGAGGCTATATATCTCAAGGTCCTAGACTTAATACAGACACACTCATCACAAGTTTTGGGGTTTATTATACATTAGCCAAGGCCCGAGAGGAATAGGGCCCGGAGTCGATGAGACTAGGCCAATAGTCATTGCCAACGCCAAACTACTAACACTCCACGTGACTGGTTTGATGTTATTCATCTTCTTTCTACAACCACAACCACCTTGAGACACTAAAATTCGGGGTCTTAGTCTTGCACACATACATACACAAATCACACACACACACACACACACACACACACACACACACACACACACACACCCCATGCATACACGTTTAAGGGTCGCCTAATCCATAACGAATGTGTTATTTCAAAATCTAACAATTCAATCAATACAATAAGGACACAAATTGAATCAAACTACGACCGAATGATTTGATTAAGAGATAGAAAAATATTACATGAACTTGCGATTTCTCTCTCTATTTCTGTTTTGTTTCTTGCACAGAAAACAACTAATTTCTATATTATACGTACATACACATTTACAGCTGACCACTATTTATACATTTACAAGAATACAAGAATTACAATAAGCCCCCTGAACTTTTACAATTAAAATTGTTTTCATCTCTCTCTCTCTCTCTCTCTCTCTCTCTATATATATATATATATATATATATATATATATATATATATATATATATGTTCCTAACAATCTCCCCCTTAGAGATGAAAGCAATTTTTCAATCAAAGTTCAAAGTTGTTCTTTAAAAATGCTTCTTCATTGTCTCTCTCTGATCTTCATATCTCTTCTTCTCTGATCTTCTATTTTCTTATTAATAAACTCTCCCCCTTGAATCATGAATAGAATTTGATTCTCTCCCTTGATCAGTCAAAGACAACATATCATCTTTCATCTTGAATTCTTCTGCAGTTGTCACAATTAATTAACTTCAGCAGATTTTGCAAATGTCTTCAAACTATTCAGTAGTTGTCTCTGAAATACAAGTTTTCTCCCCCTCATGATGATCATAATAATTATGAACATCATGTCTCTGAAATTAAAATTGCAGACATGAATACATACATAAATACAATAACAATTACAACTCAGAAATATTACAAAATTTCTCTCTCCCCCCTCAAAATGATATCCCTTCTTTCAAATATGTCCTCTACCCCTATTCTGACAAATTTATCACTCCCCCTTCAATGAAAACTCTTTCCTCACAGAAACAAACAAAGTCAAAGCTTTTTAACTTGACTTGAAAAAAATTTGAAACACATTCATTTATAAGTAAAAGAGTCCAGGTCCACGTAGGATTCCTGTTTGCACAATGGACATAATCCATGTGACCTACTTTCAGCACAGGCGTGATGTTAACACTGGTAGGATTTCCAAATAGTCATCATGAAATCCTTTATCATGAAAGAATCACTCTTATTTGTTCTGGGTTAGTCACTTTGGACTAGCAGTTTATAGTCACACAAACTGTTAGACTCAATTTGTCCTAAAAGTGTATATAATCAGCTCTAGACACGAAGTGCATAGAATTGAAGTCGGAGACCAGAGCAAATGTCTTCCTTGTTTCAATATCGATAATATCCAAATGATATATCGATAAAAATGTGTTATATCTCCGTGATTATTGAAACAGAATTCTTTTGAGAGATAACTGAGTGGTTGGTGGGGTTGAGTGCATGCATCACTAGGTTAATGACGTCTTTTTCAATATCAAGTCACCTAGGGCTTGATAGATTATGAGGTTTACCCAGCAGACACAATGTAGGTAGGATTTTCTTTTCTTCGAATCCTTTCTCAACTCTTAGCTCTCATCAATTTTCAACTAAGCTCCCTTCGGCTCACTTTTCAGAAATAAATTCAGTCATCTTTATAGCGAAAGCATGATCTGATGCACCACTATCTCCTGTCAATATACCCATCTCATTTTCATTTTACCTCTGCTCGACCCTGTCAGTTTCATGTGATAACTGACACTTCTTAACTAATAGACCTAAAGAACCCTCACCCACAGAAACTATAGATGGTTTGCTCCTTGGGTAGGTCTTTTGGTTCTGGTTAAACCATAGAAGCAATGTTTATGCATATCACACAATTTGGTGCATAATCAAAGTCAGCAGAAATAATATTCATCATTTCAGCTCATGAGATATCACACAAAGAATAAGTAGGATTTTCAGCTCAGATGAATTAGGAGATGAAATTCAGAATGAATTTGGGGAACGATTAGTTGGGAGATATCAGAAAGAAATGTAAAATCTGATATATGATATGAGATGAATCAGATTTTCATGACAGAATCAGCTCATGGGAGATTATGGGAGAATTCAGTATGAATGAATTGGAAGAATTAAGAATGCATGAGAGAATTACGAAAAGAATCTTAGAAGCAATGAGATTATGAAAATTAAAGAGATTAGAACAATTAATCTCAATGATATACTCAGAGAATCATAAGTTAACATCCTTAAAAAATTATTCTTTTCAGCTCTAAAATCTTTTTATGTGTGCAGAAAATATATTCGTGAAAAATACACACAGTTTTGTAAAAAAATATCGTCGTTAGAGTGCGTCTGAAACTCCCCTGGAAATAAGCACACAAAGTTAGTCAACTCATAGAAAATAAATCAGGAGCAAAAACTTGTAAAATAAAACTCCATCTTTGTGAATATAGCTTCAGAGTTGAATTCAGGGCAGGAATTTCAGAAAGATTCATCCTTCAGAAGCGGGTTCTAATCTAAAGTGATTAGAAGCCTTTGTTGCGGAATTTCGGGTGTCAGTATGAAGTAACTGAAAACCATGTTAAACTGTGCATGGATGTACGAGTTCCAAATGAAGTATTTGGAAGCCATACGCATGAAATATAGGTTCTGCTCTGTTATGAGTAGAAACCATATCAATGAAGACCAGGTTCTAGTCTGATATGACTAAAAACCAAAAACCTGCAAAATTAAGATGTCATTATTATCTAAACAGATTTGGATCCAGGCTTGTTAGCGCTCTTGGGTACCCATCTCAAAAGGGGTTTTGGTAACCATTTCATTACAGGTTTAGGTACCCATTGCGGAACATATTTCATATCTTCTTTCTCAAACTCAAGAAGCAAATTTCTTTTAGTATGATAAAATTGAATATCTGATTTATGAAAGAAACTTGAATCTGAACGAAAAGAATTATGCAAACTTTTCTTTCTAAAAATTTGTCTGATGCTGGCTTGTTTCTGATAATACTTGGTATTTTTCTTGGAAGATTTCTGCTGAGAAGAATATCCAGTATTTTCAGAAACTTTTGAAGACTTAATTTCGAAGATTCACCAGGGTAAATCTTGACCGGAAGTTTTTCAACAACTTTATCCTTGCCTTTGTTTATTTTTAAAAGATATTTAAGTTGAATATCTGAAGACAAATCAAACTTAGGAGTTTTAGCCAAATTCTTTTCACTTTCGAAAGATAAATCAGAATGATCAACTTTATGTTCTAAACAAACATTAGAATCCTTAACCTCTGATTCATTTAAAGAAGGGAAAACATTAAATTGTATAGAAAGATGAAATATTTGATCTTTTAATACTTTGATAATGACCAAGTATGACTTTTGGTCATTATCAAATGATTGGAAATCAGTTTTGAAAGATTGTTCTTTAATTATGAACAATTTTCTCTCATCCTCAAACAATTTAGATTTCGCTTTAAAATTTTGTTCTTTAAGTAAGAACTCATTTCTTTCATTATCAAATAATTCTTTAGTTAAAGAAAACTCCTTTTCAAGAGCAAAAAATTCTTCAGATTTGTTTGAAACATAACGTTGATCAAGATGATTTGTCTTCCAAAGTGTCTCTTCAAGATCTTTAACTTTCTTGTACAAACCAGATCGTTCAGGTAAAAGATATTTCAGTTGATTTTGCATTTTGAAAATTTTCTCGTTTAGAATCTTCAAGTTCATTTGATAATTCAGATATTCTCACTTTAAAAATATTGTTCTCAGAATTCAGAACTTTCTGTTTTTCTTCAAAACATAAAACTTCTTCTTTCAATCTTGTGACGTCATTTAAAGCAAATGCTTTATCTGTATTTAACTGAACAAGAATATCATAATTGTTCTTACGAATCTTTTCAGATTCAGTAAGTTTTGCAATCAGCTCAGACTTTTCAGATGTTAACTTTGAAATGAAATCATGATCAGTCATTTGATTTTCAAACAGTTTAAGCTTCTCAATCAGCTTAGAATTTTCAGCTGTGAGATTCAACACCTGATCATGTTCATTTGTTAGTTTAAGTTCCAGAGAAACTACCTTCTTCTTCTCGTCTTGTAGTTTAACATCTGCTTGTTCAGTCAGCTTTGTCACATTCTTCAACTTTACTTCAAATTCCTTCAACTGTACAGTTACATCAACAGACTCTTTAGTTGTAGCTATAAAGCACTGAGCAACATTCTTCGTGTTCTGTTCTTCAAATTTGTTCTTCTTTAATGATAACTGTCTTCCAAACTTCCTTTTAAAATCCTTTTAAAGGTTGAGTAATTCCAGTTTCATCTCTTTAATATCTACGTCACAAAATCAGTATTAGATTCCGTCTGATTAGATTTATGTAAATTGAAGGGAAATTAATTAAGCTCAGAAAATATCAGCAAGTTGAACGTTCAAGCTTTGATTTGACGTAAGGTAGTCATTTTAACGATGTTCCAGTGAAAAGTTATGGCCAATTAAAGCAGCAAAGGTCATACAGTCAAAAGTTAGATATTCTGAATTGCAGATTTTGAACTTCCAAGATCTTTTATGGAACAATGAGTGATTGAGTGAATCTCGAATGAAAGTGGAATAATCTCGGATTGTGAATGATGAATCCCGCAGAAAGAATAGTAATCTCGAAGAACTCTATGTAAAACTCGAATGACCAAGGAACAAACTCGGGTGGTTAAGGATGAAACTCGGGTGGTTAAGGATGAAAATCGGGTGATTAAGGATCAAACTCAGCTGATTAAGGATCAAACTCGATCGAACCTTGATGAATTTCAAATGAAACTTGGATCAATCACTAAGAAATTGTAAATCTCGGATGAAAAACGATGAACCTCGGATAACAATTTGTTAAACTCGGATGACACTAGATGAAACTCGGTTGAAACAAGAATCAAACTTGAAGACAACTTGATCAAACTAGATCAAAACTTGGTAAAACTCAGTCAAAGCTTAATCAAATTCGGTCAAATCTTGATCAAACTCGATCAACACGTTATAAAACTCGGATAAAACTATACATTTAATGTGACCCGAGATTGAACATTTTTGAATAAAACCAACTTCAAATTCAATATTTTCGACAAAAAAAACACGAATTGATCTCAAATTAACAACGAAGGTGCGTTTTTCACACAGAAACACTTTTGTGAAGTGTTTTTGGCTAAATTCATATTAACACCCAAATTTGGGCCAAAACAGTAAGAACGCAACTTTTTCAAAAAAAAAAAAAACAGAAAAATCCAAATTAAAATCTGTGTGTTTGGAGTTAAGATTCAAGACTTATATAAACATATTCGTTCTTTAAAACTCTGCACTTGATCCAAAAATTAGAAAATTCTTCCACGGAATCAAAATCCCAAGGAGATTTTCAAATTTTGCAAAAATGTGATGATGAACAGTTCGAACAGATACAATTCAGATTCAACAATCACTCAAAAATTTTGTCATATTTGGCTCTGACACCAATTGTTATTTCTAAATCTAACAATTCAATTAATACAATAAGATCACAAATTGAACCAAACATTGACCTAATGATTTGATTAAGAGATATACAGAAAATATTACATGAACTTGCGATTTCTTTCTTTATTTCTGTTTTCTTTCTTGCACAGAAAACAACTAATTTCAATCTGATACGTACATACACATTTACAGCTGATCACTATTGTAACATCCTCGAATTCAATTACTATAATTCAGATCTTTTTAGATGGATAAATTATAATTAAGTTGAATTATGAGCAATGATTATGTATTTGGGATATTTAAAAGTTTGTTGTTAAATTAAGAAAATTTGAACTCTGAATTATTATTATGGAGTATTAAGATTATAAAAGTTGATAATGAAAAAACTAAGAATAAATCAGTATTTTATGGAACCGATTAAGTTGAGGGGTGAAATGTGCAAAATGGGAAAGATGGGAATAAAAAGGCCAAATGCCTTTCATTTTCACATTTACTCTCTCTCTCTCTCTCTCTCTACACACTCTCTCTATAAACTCACTCTACTTCTCTCTACGATATCTATCAAACCGACCGGCCGATTTTCGAGATTTATACGTTGTTGGAAAGACCTCGAGGAGTACTACAACAATCTACGGTTGGATTCTTGATTTCGTACGAATTGAGGTAAGAATCGACCCATTTAAGTTTATATATTTCGGTTTTGAAAACATGAATTTCGAGTTTATCATTTCTTGCATGAATAAAGCTAGTTTTGCTTGAGTTTTAACTAGAATATGATAGTGTATGTGTAATAGAATCAAACCTAGGTATAATACTTGACATATTCATGATTTTAGGCTTTGAAATGAAGGATTTAAGTTGTAGATATGAACAAACTCGAGAATGTCAAGAACACAGTCGAAATGCAAGAACAAACTCGATTTTTGAGCTAAATTCGAGTATATATTCGAATCTAACACCAAGGAATTCGAATTAACCATGGGGGGGTTCGAGTTTAGCCTTAAAATCGAAGGGAAACTCGAATTTAGCCCTAAAATTCGAATTTGATGCCTAAAAATTGAAAACCCACTCTCTAAACTCGAATATATTGAATGAAACACATAGACAATACATAAAATAACAAAAGTTATTCAAAGGATAAGGTTTGAACTTGAGTTGGGTTCAAACTTAGTTGTGGTTCGAATTTGGATATGGATCCGAAATGGGGAAAAATATTGCAAAACTTGTAAAACTTGGTTTTATGGATTTAAACAATTATTGACACGATGTCTTGTTACAAATGAATTACAGGTCCCTTGTGGTGTTGTTTAACCCACAGTGGGGTACTTTGTGATCCGGTTGAAAGCCCGAGGAGAAATAAAATTAACTTGAAGTTTAATAACGCACCCACTGTGAGTACCTTTGATTTTAGCATGTCTGCATTTGCTTTACGTTTGCTATGCCTACTGAGGCATGTTGTTTCATTTTCGTTTGGCACTCTACTAAGTTGCGTATATATATATATATATATATATATATATATATATATATATATATATATATATATATATATATATATATATTGATGCACATTCATACTTGTTGCATGTCCTTTCTTTTGTTGTGCATTCTGTTGATGGACCTGCGTGGTCGCATCTGTAATCTGATATTACTGTGCTATATGAGCCAAGAGTTTGACACCTCTATGGTCAGGATAGATAGTATGACATCCCCGATGGTATGTTTGCCTCAGTTTGGTGGGTTTCATAATGCCGAGTGTCAGCTCGAAGGGGCTGCGGGCTCGGGGTTGCGTACTTTGAGTACGTGTGGAGTATACGGTATGTGTTACCGCGGTTACTCTGGGTGGCATCATAAAGATTTGTAGAATGTGTAAAAATATATGGTATTCACTAAGCAATTCGCTTACCCCTTTAGTTGTTGAATTTTTACAGGAAAAGGAAAGTCTGCCGCGGGACCATCTAGCTAGGACGTTTATTGAAGTATTGAAGATCTCTACTATTTACCTCGGTATTTGAATTAAGGAATCATTGTTGTAATAAAATTTGGAATGATATAATAATTCTGAGTCTGTAGACTTAGATTTGGTACCTATGTAGCACTATAGGATGATTGACACTGTTGCGTTACTTTATTTATGTATTTTAATGCTTCCGCATTTAAACTAGGTTATCAGATCATTATATAACTGTATGATGGTGATTAATCCTGGGTGTATGGTAAATGGTGGTTAATGTGGCAAGGGTGTCACAACTTATGGTATCAGAGCAGTAGTTTGAGATTCAAGTGTCCGTGAGGTCTTGATCTCAAACATTAAGTGATGATATGTAGTGAATTTAGGTAATGATCTGAACTAAGATAGGTTACGATCTAGTAATCATAGGAGATTGACTATCATGCGGGACAATTGAGTGGTGTATTTAAACTTATGACATGTTACTAAACAAGTTATATATTTTATATTTCAGAACATGTCTGGAGGAGGAATGACACCTGAAGAAACCAGAGAAATGATGCTAGCCATGATGGCTGAGCAGAATCGAATGATTCAAGATCAGTTTCGGGCTCGAGATGAGGCCGAAGCTAAACGAAGAGAAGATAAGAGGAAGAATAAGGAAAGAGAGAGAAGCAATGACGAACAAGATGACAATACTGGGTCATCTAATAAGCCCAGAAGTTGTCGGTTTAAGGATTTTAAGGGAAATGGAGCAGTCGAGTTTTATGGACTGGGTGATGCTGTTGCTGCTCTGGAATGGATAACAGCCACAGAACGGACATTCCGAATCAGTGATTGTGCTGAGAAGGACATGGTCCGGTTCGCTACTGCTATGTTCACCAAAGACGCAGTAATGTGGTGGAATTCAATGGTGAATGCCTTAACAATGGAGAAGGTTTCTAGAATGACATGGGCTGAGTTTACTGAAATCTTCACTCAGCAATACTGCCCGGCCGATGAGCGCCGAAGACTAGAAGCTAAGTTCATGACACTAATTCAGGGGACTAAGTCTGTGTCCCAATATGCGGTAGAGTTCACGAGGCTAAGTTTATTTGCGCCTCATCAGGTTGATACAGAAGAAAGAAAAGTGACCCGATTTGAGGTTGGTCTTGATTTGGAAATCCGAAGGGTGATGAGCAACGTACGTTACCCCACGTTTGCTAGTCTGCTGGAAGCTGCCAGAAATGTAGAACAGATCCTGATTATGTCAGGATATGTGTTGGGGTCTGCTGCTGCTGCTTCAACTAACCCAACTCAACCTTCACCGCCGAAACGTCAACGTGAAGGAGGCTACTCTGGTTCTGCACGATCAACACAGTACTCACCGCAACAGTCTTATCGTCGGCAGTCTAGTTCTCCTGGTCATGCTCGTGCATACTCCATCAACACCGAGCCGCAGTACTGCAATAAATGCCGTTTGGAACATTTCGGCAAGTGTACTAAGGGGCGTGCATGTTTTTGCTGTGGAGAATTGGGCCACTACCAAAATGAATGCCCACGAAGATCGGATGCCTGCCATAAATGTGGTGTGTGGGGGCACTATAGTAGGGATTGTCGAAAGAATGCTCCAACAGCTGTTGCTCTATCGTCGACTCGATCATTTGGAGGATCAAGTGGTGGTTCAGTCAACCGCCAGAACCAGCCACAAAGGGGACAGGCTAGTGCATTTCAGATTACCGTGGAGGAAGCTAGGGAAAACCCGGAGGTGGATGCGGGTACGTTTATAAGTTAAATCTTTGCTTGCAATAATGATGTTTAATTCTGATGTCAATAGGTCTTTTGTGTCTACTGTTTTGTACAATGACTAGTCATGACACTGTTTAAGTTACTTGCTATATTTGACATAGAAGCTACTAGCAACACTCTAGCCGAATTAGATCACGTATATCGTAGCTGCATCTTAGAAATTGAAGATGTAGTCTTCAATTTGGATCTTACTCCGATAGCATTCAGTGAATGTAACGTGATAGATGTAGAAGATGTCGACGTTATAAATAAGAATGACAAATGTCAAGAAGGACTGATGTTTGTTATAATTGTGGAAAAATGGGTCATTTTAGAAGAATACTTTAAGATTCTATATGTAACTTCATTGAAGTTTTATGATTCTGAAGATAACATGAACTTAGGTATTAGGAAAAGTTGTTACTAATATAGGTAAGATGATGATTGTGAAAAAGAATACTCTAGTATCTGAATAGACATTAGATGAAAAACCGAAATGGATTTTGATGCTTTGAATTGGAAAAGATGTTTTAAATATCGTGAGAATTTTTTATGTAATTGGAATCAAGGAAATTGTTTCAATATCGATATATATACGAACATTATATGAGGAAACTAAGTCTAGAAATTTTGAGAGAAAACGTACGAGGGTATGATAATGGTGTTCATACTGTATGAGATTTGGAATATACAATGTGAGATATAAGTAAGATATGTACGTGAGTTGTAATCAATTAAAAAGGAAATATAATGCTACTTGAGGATAGTATACTTATTGATATGGTAATTGATCAATAAGAAAGTTAAAGAAACTTTGGACAGTAATGAAATTTGCTTATACCGTAAAGAAAGGTCTAATACTACGATTCGGAATCTAAGGGAGATTCAGAAGTGGTCATGAGTTTTGTTTAAATTCTGGTGTCGATTAATTAAATTGTAACTACTTCATTTGTGCAATCAATGTTAGTCTTTTGGTCTAAGTTGACGGTTGTGATTGGTGTTGAAATTTCTTAGTAACACATTAGTTAAAATAGATCATGTGTATCATGATTGTACTTTAGGGATCGAAGAAGTAGGTTTATATGTTGATTTGATCCCTGGAGTTTTCCCAATAACTTGCTGTTCGTATCGGCATGCATATAACGAAATATAAGTGAGATGCGGCACAAACATGAATACGAGTAAAACTTACCAGCAACCGATACAAGGTCAGAATGAATGGACTATTTTCACATTGGAATATGTGACGAGATAATGTATTTTGGATTCAAGTATCAATTGAAAAGATCAATCGATTAGATAGAAATTCGTATAACTCTAGTTATCATGATAAAGTAAAGAAAACCATGTTTAAAGTTTTGCACGGGAGAAAATGTAGAAACCCTACATGTTGAAAAGAAAGTTTAACGAACTCTGATTGTTATGTCTGTGTTATCACGAAAGTGCTACTATGATAGTGGTCATAAACTGATCAGTTATAATACAAACAATTGAATATAGTTGAAAGCATCACCGATAAGGGTTGAAACTCGTTTTATAAAAAGGAGACAAGTTGACACCAAAATATGTTGGCACATTTAGAATAATGGAAAAGTTGGAATCAGTCGTGACAATTGGAATTACCTAAGGAAATATTGAAATAACACTTAGGTATTTCATGTAGAAAGCTTTATGAAATCTTCACAACTGGAAATGAAGATTAGGCTGATTGTACCGGATTAGAAATCAAGAAAGGTTAATATATGTTGAAAAGCCGGAATATATTATGGATATGAAAGTAAGGAAGTTAAGGATCAAAGAGATTAAAATAGTATTGATACGTTGGAAGCATCACAAAGGAGTAAACCATACTTGGGAGATAAAAGTCGATATGTTGAATAAGTAAACAAAAATCTATTTGAAGGCAAATAACTTCGAGGACGAAGTTAGAGCGTGGTGGAGCCCATGTTGTAACATCCTCGAATTCAATTACTATAAATCAGATCTTTTTAGATGGATAAGTTATAATTAAGTTGAATTATGAGCAATGATTATGTATTTGGGATATTTAAAAGTTTGTTGTTATTTTAAGAAAATTTGAACTCTGAATTATTATTATGGAGTATTAAGATTATAAAAGTTGATAATGAAAAAACTAAGAGTAATCAGTATTTTATGGAACCGATTAAGTTGAGGGGTGAAATGTGCAAAATGGGAAAGATGGGAATAAAAAGGTCAAATGCCTTTCATTTTCACATTTACTCTCTCTCTCTACACACTCTCTCTCTCTCTAGAAACTCTCTCTACTTCTCTCTACGATATCTATCAAACCGACCGGCCGATTTTCGAGATTTATACGTTGTTGGAAAGACCTCGAGGAGTACTACAACAATCTACGGTTGGATTCTTGATTTCGTACGAATTGAGGTAAGAATCGACCCATTTAAGTTTATATATTTCGGTTTTGAAAACATGAATTTCGAGTTTATCATTTCTTGCATGAATAAAGCTAGTTTTGCCTGAGTTTTAACTAGAATATGATAGTGTATGTGTAATAGAATCAAACCTAGGTATAATACTTGACATATTCATGATTTTAGGCTTTGAAACGAAGGATTTAAGTTGTAGATATGAACAAACTCGAGAATGTCAAGAACATAGTCGAAATGCAAGAACAAACTCGATTTTTGAGCTAAATTCGAGTATATATTCGAATCTAACACCAAGGAATTCGAATTTAAGTCCCTAAATTCGAATTTAGGTCCCTAAATTCGAATGACATTCGAATTTAACCATGGGGGGTTCGAGTTTAGCCTTAAAATCGAAGGGAAATTCGAATTTAGCCCTAAAATTCGAATTTGATGCCTAAAAATTGAAAACCCACCCTCTAAACTCGAATATATTGAATGAAACACATAGACAATACATAAAATAACAAAAGTTATTCAAAGGATAAGGTTTGAACTTGAGTTGGGTTCAAACTTAGTTGTGGTTCGAATTTGGATATGGATCCGAAATGGGGAAAAATATTGCAAAACTTGTAAAACTTGGTTTTATGGATTTAAACAATTATTGACACGATGTGTTGTTACAAATGAATTACAGGTCCCTTGTGGTGTTGTTTAACCCACAGTGGGGTACTTTGTGATTCGGTTGAAAGCCCGAGGAGAATTAAAATTAACTTGAAGTTTAATAACGCACCCACTGTGAGTACCTTTGATTTTAGCATGTCTGCATTTGCTTTATGTTTGCTATGCCTACTGAGGCATGTTGTTTCATTTTCGTTTGGCACTCTACTAAGTTGCGTATATATATTGATGCACATTTATATGTGTTGCATGTCCTTTCTTTTGTTGTGCATTCTGTTGATGGACCTGCGTGGTCGCATCTGTACTCTGATGTTACTGTGCTATATGAGCCAAGAGTTTGACACCTCTATGGTCAGGATAGACAGTATGACATCCCCGATGATATGTTTGCCTCAGTTTGGTGGGTTTCATAATGCCGAGTGTCAGCTCGAAGGGGCTGCGGGCTCGGGGTTGCGTACTTTGAGTACGTGTGGAGTATACGGTATGTGTTACCGCGGTTACTCTGGGTGGCATCATAAAGATTTGTAGAATGTGTAAAATCATATGGTATTCACTAAGCAATTCGCTTACCCCTTTAGTTGTTGAATTTTTACAGGAAAAGGAAAGTCTGCCGCGGGACCATCTAGCTAGGACGTTTATTGAAGTATTGAAGATCTCTACTGTTTACCTCGGTATTTGAATTAAGGAATCATTGTTGTAATAAAATTTGGAATGATATAATAATTCTGAGTCTGTAGACTTAGATTTGGTACCTATGTAGCACTATAGGATGATTGACACTGTTGCGTTACTTTATTTATGTATTTTAATGCTTCCGCATTTAAACTAGGTTATCAGATCATTATATAACTATACGATGGTGATTAATCCTGGGTGTATGGTAAATGGTGGTTAATGTGGCAAGGGTGTCACAACTATTTATACATTTACAAGAATACAAGAATTATAATAAGCCCCCCTGAACTTTTACGATTAAAAATGTTTTCATCTCTCTCTCTCTCTCTCTCTATATATATATATATATATATATATATATATATATATATATATATATATATATATATATATATATATATGTTGCTAACAGAATGCTCCAATATATGTTTCTTCTTTCTGTCCCTTTCTGTCCATTTACACCCTGAGACTTAGTGTCTTGGGGTCAGTATCTCATAGACACACACAAGTAGTAGCTTATACATACATACATACATACATACATACATACATACATACATACATACATACATACATACATACATACATACATAATACATACATACATATACATACATATATATATATATATATATATATATATATATATATATATATATATATATATATATATATATATATATATATATATATATATAGACGCACACATTAAAGTCAAAACAGAATGGGAGAAGTATCAATGGAGTGAAAGATATGAAACACACACACAAGGACACCCCCACCCCGAGTCTTAATGACTCGGGGTCCCTTACCTAGGCCTCGGACTACATACATATATGATATAGACACCGAGATTATGAGTCTATTGGTGTCAAAGTTAATTCTAACATTCAGTCCTGTAAATGCTACATATCCTAATTGATTACTATATGAATGCATGCATATACTTACATTAATGTTTTATGTAAGATATGTGTGTTAATTTTGGTGTTTGAATACAATTCAAATTCAAAACTTTCCTGAAACCCGTATGCAAACACTCACTCACACACACTTAACAAAATGATGAAAGTAAGGATGAATTACCTTGATTTAATCTTGGTTTCTTGTAGATTGATGATAAATGAACATTATACAACTTGTTTCACCAAATTTCATCAAGAATTGAGTGTGAATTCTTAGAGAGAAGTTGAGAGTTTAGAGAGAGAAGGAGATGATTGATATTTGCATGAAATGAAATGAACATATGATTAATCAACTCACTTATATTATGTGTTAATTGTTTAAGAGTTTAGCAAATTGACAGTTTGCACCTCCTAATCTTAACATTATTCAAAAAGCATAATTAACCTTGAATTCATAACTTGTATTAATTTAACATTTAATTACATGGTAAACTAAATAAAAGTTACATTAAGGTGCTAATTTATGCTAAGCTAAGTACAGGATGTTACACGTACCATATAGACACCGAGAAGAAATAAGTACAACCTCCCAAATGTGCCATCATAAAACAAACAAACTCATATGCATGCATGAACATCAAGAACTCATATAAGAATATGCGGCACTAATAGACTTTATTATTGCAACCAAGTACAATGGTTCAATCGTAATGTCCTTATTTCATGTACTTGTGTGTAATTTCCCTTAAGTCATTTCACTAATTTTAATTTCCTTAAATTTTTTACACGTATAAATTATAGGTAAGTTTAGGGTTAAACTATGGATTGTATGCAAGACTGAGTGTGTGAATTAAGACGTACCTTGAGAGAGTGTGATGGCCATTTCACATTTTGTATGTGTTCTTCTTCATCAATCAATACAATGATTTTAATCCATTTGAGTGTTTATTGCATACACATTTGAGTGTAGATTGGTTTGTATATTGGGTGATAATCATCTATCTGTTTAACTTCTAACAATTGGTATCAGAACCCAAAGGTTGGTTTTTAAACTGGATCTAATAGTTTCTACTGTGTGTTCTTTGTGTTTATCAATTATTATCACCATATCCTCAAATTTAAGGCCAACTTCTATTTCTATTGATTTAATTTCTCTCTCTTTACATCTGCTAACTATATTCGAGCATTAATCTGTTAAAACAAAATGAAGTTTGGTAATGATTTGTAACACTCCAAGATTTGAAGTAAATTATATTCAAGTATTTTGTAGTTTAAATGTTGTAATCTGGAAATGATTAAATGTAATCTTGAAGAGATTTAAGATATTGAAGTGACAAGAGTTAAACAATGTTGCTATAATGGCATTCTTAAGTTTATAATCAAGTGGAAGGGCTAAATTGTTAAACTTGAAAGTTTTCTTTATAAACTCAAGTCAAAGGCCACTTGTGCCATATCCTTAAAGTATTATAAGACTTAGACAAATTAAAACTCCATTTCCTAATTGTGCATCAAGAATATGTAGGGGAATTGCATCTCTCTCACTCCCACTCTAGATTTCTTCAAATTCAAAGCTGGAAATCATCAATTGATACTCAAATTTGAGTTTGGAGTAATAATTTTATATCAAACTCAAGTTTAAATCTAGGTAAGAAATCATCTACTAGACTTTAAAAGGGTTTAGGGTTCAACTTTGATGAACCTGATATCAATATGTTAACATTTTACTTAGAAGTCATGTTGTATGTTGATGATCATAGTTTTATTGGATTATTGGCACTATGAAATTTTAGCTTAAAAATCGGATTCAAGGTATGAATTTTAATGTTCTTGAAGTTTTAGTGTAAATGGGGTTGAAATTGTACCCTAGAATGGTGTTTCAGTAATGGATATAGCCTGAAAATGGTCAATGTATGATATTAGAACAACTATTGGTTGCCACTTGATAAAAGTGATTTCTCTATCATTTTGATTATCAATGAATATGATAGTAGAGACAGATGGATTGACAATAAAATCTAGATATCATTATTAAGTGTCATAGAATGATTTCTATACTTTTCATGATGATAACATAAATAAGTCATATTTGTCCAACATAGGTCTGCACACGCAATTCATGAGATCCATGAACACAGCTAGTGCATTAGTTAGACCGAATGAAATTACCAGAAACTCGTAATGATCATACCTCATATGGAAAGATGTCTTCGAGACATCCTCCTCTTTAACTTTTAACTGACCCAGAACGTAGATCAATCTTGGAGAAGTAGCTTGGTCCCTGTAACTCATCAAACAAATCATCAATTCTGGTAGAGGATACTTGTTTTTTATTGTGACTTTTTTTAACTCCTGATAATCGATGCACATACGGAAGGTTCTATCTTTCTAATCCTTTTTGACTCAAAAGTTAGACTTGAAATTCTTGGCTAAGTGTTTCTAATTCTTACATTTGAAAGTTAAAACTTTCGGATCCTTAGCATCCAAAAGTTATAATATTTGAATCATTCTTTGTCAGACTTTCGGGTCCAAAGTTTTTTCAGATTCAGAAAATTTACTTGTGTTTTTCACTCCATTCGAAAGTCATAACCCTCGGATCATTATGATTCGAAAGTTGAAACTTTCAAATCCTTCTACAAGTTGTTTTCTAAGTGTTAAATCAGCTCACGTCAATCACCAATCTGAAAATCCATTCAAGCAAACATCTCAATATGTCTGGACCGAACGAGAAGGTTTCAAACAAGTCACACTCTGCATCCGATACTAAGGTAAGTCTTCTTCCTAAAGAAGTTTTAGCTGAATCAGATTTGCTAAGAAAATAAGCTAAGAAGTTAGATGCCTTTCAGACCGCTCTTAGGAATGCTCAAAACGAAAAGTTTGACTTGAAATCAAACATTTTAGTGTTACAAGAAGAAGTTTCTAAGACTAATAATGAGAAAAAGGACTTGTTTGCCAAAATTTCTGAACTAGAATACGATCATCAAATGCTTAAGGTAGATTAATCTGAATGCATCCAAAAATATGAGTTTATCCTGGCTGAGAGAACGAAATTAAGAGAAAAACTCAAAGACATGGAAGATGGATTTTATAAACGAGGCCAAACTGATCAGACCAGAAACATATATAAGCCTAGAGAGTTAAAATCCAGAGATGGTTTAGGGTTCACCGGTCCTAGAGTCATGGAAAAAATGATCAACAAACAGAAAAGTCCATTATATTATGTTGGTACCATGGGTCGGGGATTTGAAATGCCCTATAACAAGACTTGGCAAGAAGTGTTAGCCGAAGAAGAAGAAAAATGAGCAAGACTTGATATAAGACAAATTAAATTTGTTTATGACTGGTTAAATTACAACCCTCTTCAAGGAAAATTAGAAAATTCTTTTAGAGAAGAGGAATTTGTTGAACCAAAGGAGAAAACACCAGATCCGACCTTACCAAAAACTCGTAAATATATACCATATTTTGTTCTAGAACAACGGGCGTCTGATCTAGAACGAATATTGGAAACTACATCACGAAATTTTGAGCAAGAAATGATAGAATTTTGAAAGAAACTATCAGATCTTGAAGCCGAAATTGCTCGATTTAATTCTTCTTTAGCTGACACTTCACAACTAACCGATAAAATTCATGTCCTTGTGTTAGCCTTATAAGAATCCAAAGAATTGTTTGATGCAGATAGAAACAATTTTTTAAGAAAAGAAAATGAGTTTAACGAGGCAAGGAGACTGTTTTCGGTTCGGGAACAGAATTTTAAACTCAATGTTAAATCATTTGACAATGAACGAGATCAGCTTCTAGCCACCATTAAGGGGCTGGCATCTCAACTTGTTCCTAACCTAAATTGTTTAAATCCACAAGTTTCTGTCATCAACATCCACGATTGAAAGTCGTTCTGAATCCAATGAATCATACTCTGAACTTAAAAGGAAACATATTTTGGATATCAAGAAAGGCAAAGAAAAGTTGGAAGTTCCGATCAAGATTTACACCGGTGAATCTTCTAAATCCTCTTTCAAAAGAGCCATAGGAATTCAATATACTCATACTTTAAGAGTACAGGGAAGTTCTCGAAAGCCACAAAAGATCAGAAAATTCAACAACAAGCATAAATGGTACTCTACTAAGAAAGACTCAGGCTTCTCGTTTGCTCAAGTGAAAAATCATTTCGAGAATCCTAAGGACTCACAATCATTCATATCTGATTCTCATGTTATCAATAATAACAAAGTTCAACTTGTTGTCAATCTATTTCGTGTGATGATTCTGTATCACATAAATTCTGTTTGAAATATTCTTTTAAGCAGTTACCTGATCTACAACCTACTAAACTTTGTAATTTTGTTCATGTTATGAATGGTTGTGTATCCCAAGTTAGGAATAAATCTATTAACCATCATGTAAATAAATACAACAGGCCTGCATTCACTCTCTGTTAGGTACCAAAGACTGTCATGAAGGAACCTAGTTGGAAATGGTTACGTAAGAAGGTCATCACTCATAGATGGGTACCCAAAGCTAATCTGACTGGACCCAAACTTCAATGGGTACCAAAAGTTATGTGATTGTTTTGCAGGTAGATGGCTCCTTCTCATTTCAGTTCAAGACCAAAGCCTTAATAATATGGCAATTGTGCATATCAGTATAAAACCCGCGTTTCAAATAGATGGCTCCTGCTAATTTTAGTTCAGGACCCGAGCCCGAGCCTAAATGAAATGGCTTCTGTGCAAATCTGTACAAAACCCGACCTTCATAGAATGGCTTCTAAACACCTCTGTTTAGATTGACTAATATTTATTCTTATATTATGCTTCTAAATTCGATTGACTAATATTATGCTTCTAAATTCGATTGACTAATATTTATTCTTATTTGCAGGGGGAGTTTTCAACTACGCGTTAACGAGGACGTGTTTTTCACTCTTCTAGTATGCAAAAAGATTTTTAAAAGAAATAATTTTTAGTGCATACTTGTAGGGGGAGCAGTTTTATTTAATTTTTTTAAAGGTTTTTCTTTTGTATTTAAAGTTTTTTAAGGAATGTTTGTTAACCCTTAATGATGCAAACTATTTTGGATTTAGTATGATCATCAGATAAGGGGGAGAAAATATTTTCGTTCAATTTTAGGAGATCAATCCAATTTTTTATGCCATTCAGGATACATTCGTTCATTCTGATACTCTTAAATTGATTCATTCTAAATGATCAGATCTCATAATCACAATTATCTAATAATCTCTCCACACTCTGTGTATTCGTTCTATACTGAATTCGTTCAAATCTGAATCGTGTTTCATTCTTATTCATTCATTCAGATAATTCTCTTCATATCCCACTATCTCATCTCAATATGAATCCGAATCTCATCCTAATCAGAATCATTCATTCATTTTGAATTATCTCATTCTAATTATTTTTTATTCATTCACTCATCTCCATATTCATCTGATTCATTTCATTGAGTTCACACTCATAACGCTAAAGCTGTTGTTCCAAGCATACTATGTTATTTGTTATAACTGCTAGTTCAGAACTCCAAGTTCATCATGTTTGATGATATCTGCTGACTCAAAAGCACCACATGAGTGAAATAGGCATATATATAACTTCTATGGTTTACCCAGAACCGGATGACCTACCCATGGAGTATTTCTTCCAATAGATGAGAGGAAAGGGTCTTTTAGATCTAGTTGAAGAGGATCAAACACAATGGGTGTGTTGATTGGGTTGAGCAAAGATAAAATGAAAATGAGAGGGATTTAAATGAAAGGAGATGAGGGTGCATCAAATCCTGCTTTACTGATATAAGTGAGTCGGAGGAGCTAGAGTTGAAAAATGCATTTGAGAGCTTGAGGGGAGAGACAGGATTAAAAGAAAAATATCCTATCCAAACCTACAAATAGTTGGGTTTCCTAAATATGCCACCGAATCTTATTCGTTGAGATTTGGTACTGAAGAAGACGTCATGGACCCAGTGACGCAAGCTCAGAATCCCACTAGCTACTCAATTGCTTCTTAAAAGGCCACTGTTTCATTTCTCACGGAGATATACTGTATAATCTATCGATTTCTCATTTGTATGTATGTATGTATGTATGTAGGGTTTATTATGAAAAAACCAACATGTTTTCATGGTTTTTGCATTTTCGTCCCTCAATATTATTTGTTTTAGAGAGAAATCCTTTATTTAAATTTTATTAGTTTTGTGAAATTTGAATGTTAGAGCTCAGTTATAATTAGTAAGACAACTTTTTAAAAACCGAAAACCGGGTTCTAATATCCATATTATCACTAAAACCGAATTTTTTTTTACCTTGATAACTTTTATAGAAAAAACATAACATGGAGGGACGAAAACGCAAAAAAAAAAAAAATGAAAACATGTTGGTTTTTTTCATAATAAACACACTTTTTCATAAAAAAAGTGATATATACATACATACATACATATATATACATACATACATATATATATATATATATATATATGTATGTATATGTATATATATATGTATATATATATATATATATATATATATATATATATATATATATATATATATATATATATATATATATATATATATATATATATATATATATATATATATATATAGAGGTTCAATGGGGAACCTCGATGCATTGAGAACTTCTGGGAACCTAATATTCATTAGGGGCATATTAGGGATGTGAAATATGTTTACCATTAGTTGATAAAAGATAGATTTTAAAGATTAATTTATTTTTTTAAAAAATATTTAAAGATAATTAGAATACAAATTTGGAAAGAAATCAATATATTAACCATATTTCCTAATATAATGCATTGATTCTCTCCCTCCTATCTCTCTCATTTCGGCCCCCTCCCCTATCTCTCTCAAGTGGTGGCCGGCCACCCTCTTTTGGCCGTCGTACCACCACCATGACTCTTTCTCGGCCGTCGCACCACCAACAGTCACCATCATTGCCATCTCTATTTGTTACACCACCGTCGTCCCCATATCACTCTTCCTCTCTTTCTCTTTCTCGCACCACAACCAACCACCACCGTGGATGTTTGAAGGTTTGAAGAAAGAAAGAAAATGCACAACATTCGAAAAAAGAAAGAAAGATGATGCACAAAGAACTATATTCTAATTGCAACAACGGACGAGGTAGTTGAGAGTATTGACATAGACGAATTAGCAAGATTTCTTGCAATAAAAATGATCCCGAAGAGGAAGAGTTTGAGGTATCTATTTTCTTGTTTAATTGTAACATCCTCAGATTTAAATTATTGTAATTGAGGTTTAATTAGCTGAATTTTTTTTAAATTAATGTAATTTAAGTTGGATTTTGAAAGTTGGTTGTTTTATTAAGAAATTTGAGAATTTCAACTTTTAGTTATTAAGTATGATTGTTAAAAGTGAGTGATGATGAAAATTATGATGAAAATCAGTATTAAATGGAACCAGATAAGTTGAGGGGCTAGTTATGCCAATAGCCGAAAATGGGAAATAAAAAGACATTAAGTCTTTCATTTCAAGCATTTGACTCCTCTCACTACTCTCTCTCTAGAATTCAAACACTCTCTAGAATCTCTGCTGAAAATCAATTAATTGGAGACAAATTCGTGAATCAAATCTGGAATCTTCAAGAATCAAAAGGAATTAAGGTAAGGAAATTAGTTTTAAAGTTTGAACTTGTATTTTTGAAAGAAAAGATGTGAAATTCGGATCTTGAAACTGATAGATTATTGTTGCATGTATGATATTTTAGTTGATAAACATCAATTGAAGTTTGTAGAAGCTACAAAAACAAGAATTGTTGGTTGAATCATCCAGAAAGGTAAGAAATGTTGATTTTTAAGAGTGTTTGTGTTCTTGAGGGTTTTTCCTCATTTTTGGTCCAATCTGGACGAATTTGAGTGTTTATGATATGGAAAATGGACTAGAAACATTCAATATATGTTTATATAACATTACTATGGATTGCATGTGGTTAGAAATTAGTTTTGGAAATTTTTGAGTAAAATCCGTAAGTTGCGACCTGCAATTCTGCAAGTGAACTCGGCGAGTTCCCAAGAACACATGAACAAATCTTCAAAAATTCACAAGTGTTGGATCCGAATTCGGTTGGGACCTGAATTCGGATGAGACTCGAAACTTAGATGAAACCGAACTTGAATAAGAACCGAACTCGGATGGACCCGAATTCGGATGGGTCAACGTACTCGGATGGGTCCCAAATCCGGTCGAGGATCCGAAATTCGGACATGAACTCGGCGAGTTCTATGCTGTACATGTGTAATTCGGATGGGTTATTAAGGACCCGAATTGATGGACAATTAATCACACTTTTGGGATATTTTTGGTATTATATTAAGGCATATAATGGAGGGTTAATTGGGAATAATAACACCTCTAAAGATGGTTTATAACGTGAGATTCGGATGACGGTTTCGATTGTTGTAACACTTTTTATTGTGCAAATTGATGCTCGAACACGTATGTGATATGTTTTCCTTATGGAAATGTAACAGGTCCCTTGTGGTGTTGTTTAACCCACAGTGGGGTACTTTGTGAGTCCGGTTGAAATCCCGAGGAGAAATAAGATAACTTGAAGTTAACTAACGCACCCACTGTGAGTACCTTTGATTTTGACATTGCTGCATCTGCTTTATGTTTGCTTTGCCTGCTGAGGCATGTTGTTTCAATTTCGTTTGGCACTTTATTAACTTGCGTATATGTTGATGCACATTCATACTTGTTGCATGTCCGTTCATTTGTTGTGCATCCTATTGATGGGCCTGCATGGTCGCATCTGTATTCTGATGTTACTGTGCTATATGACCAAGAGTTTGACACCTCTATGGTCAGGATAGACAGTAGGTCATCCCCGATGTCATGTCTGCCTCAGATGGTTGGTTTTCCTTATGCCGAGTGTCAGCTCGAAGGAGCTGCGGCTCGGGTTTGCGTACTTCGAGTACGTGTGGAGTATACGGTATGTGTTACCGCGGTTACTCTGGGTGGCATCATAAGGATTTGCAGAATGTGTAAAATCATTTGGTATTCACTAAGCATTCGTTTACCCCTCAGTTGTTGACTTTTTACAGGAAAAGAGAAATCTGCTGCGGGACCTTCTAGCTAGGTCGTCTGTTGAAGTAATTGAAGATATCCGCTGTTATTATTGGTAACAGATCTATAGGAAATATTGTTGTAATAAATTAGGGGTGATGTAATACTTTTGAGTTTGTAGAGTTAGACATGTAACCTTGTAGCACCGTAGGGTGTTGGACAAATTTGTAATATTTTATTTTGTACTTTAATGCTTCCGCACTGTAAATTAAGTTATCAGATCATTATGAAATTGTATATTGGTGATTAATCCTGGGTGAATTGTAAATGGTGGTTAATGTGGCAAGGGTGTCAAATTAATGATGCAAGTTTTTTATGGACTTATAATTTAGTGTTGCTTCTGATATAATTCAACCAGTAGTTTGTTTCTTTGATGTGTTATCACATCATTTTTTTTTGGTATTTTGTTTATTTATATGTTTAAAGATTCACCATTCCTTCTGTTATATAACTATTATGATGCACAACGAGATGATGATAAAGACGTACAAGAAAGATGATGAAGATGATGCATAACGAGAACACATTCAAGATGCATCATAAAATATGAGTGATTAATATTTGATGCATCACAAATTGTTTGGATTTTGTAAATTTGAATTTGTTTAGATTTTCTAATTTAGGAAGTGTATCAATTTAATTTTTTAGCATTTATTGCTTAATTATTGATTGTGTATTCAATTAATATAAATTAGAATTTATTTGACAATGTATATTATTTTTCCCAAAATACCCTTATGCATATCAAATATATGCATTGCGTGATGCACCAATGATCATTTAGACTAAGGGCTATGGTTGGTTTTTTTTTGTTCTCGATGCATATGGTTACCCACAGAACTATATATATATATATATATATATATATATATATATATATATATATATATATATATATATATATATATATATATATATATATATATATATCTGTGTGTGTGTGTATATATTCAGGTTCAAAAAGGTACCTCTCGAAATCAAGTGCACCCGAAGGTACCAACCTTAAAAAACTTTTTTAAATTTTTTTTTCACATAATCATGTTTAATTTAATGTTATACACATGATATATGAATTTCACATAGATTCACACTTTCTGTGTCCTTAAAAATTATGTGAATGCTCAATGCATATTTATGTGAATGGCCATCCATGTGAATGACCATTTCACACAATGTGAATGGTTCACATGATCTTTTTTTTACCCTTCACAAGATTTATGACGTTGCTACTTTTGAAAAAAAGTCTTATAATGTTGTTTTATACATGTATATTCAAAAAAAATATATGTGAATGATCATTCACATTAGGGTACGCTGGAATCTCATTGGTACGCTGATGAACCAGATATATATATATATATATATATATATATATATATATATATATATATATATATATATATATATATATATATATATATATATATATATAATTTGTTCCACATCGTACCTTGTGAAATCCTGCGTATCCAGTGTACCCAACATAGGCAAGGGTATTTTCGTAATTACAGCGACCATTCACATTCCTTAATTGATCTTTCACATTACTTAATTGATCATTCACAACACTTATTTAACTATTTATACTTCTTGTACACTTATTTGATCATTCACGACACTTATTTGATCATCCACAACACTTATTTGACCATTCACAATTCTTCAACACTTAATTGACCATTCACATTACTTAAATGATCATTCACATTACTTAATTGACCATTCACATTACTTAAATGATTATTCACATTATTTAATTGATCATTCACATTACTTAATTAACTATTCACATTACTTAATTGATCGTTCACATTACTTAAATGATCATTCACATTACTTAATTTATCATTCACATTACTTAATTGATCATTCACAAAACTTATTTGATCATTCACATGAATTATTTGACCATTTACATTATTTATTTCATCATTCACAATAATTATTGGACTTTTACACTTCTTCTAAGCTTATTTGATCATTCAAAATAATTATTTGAATGTAGATCTAAATAATTAGTTAAACAAATGTAGATCATTCACATTACTTAAATGATCATTCACATTATTTAATTGATCATTCACATTACTTAATTGATAGTTCACATTACTTAAATGACCATTCACATTACTTAATTGACCATTCACATTACTTAATTGATCATTCACAGCACTTATTTGATCATTCACATGAATTTTTTGACCATTTACAGTATTTATTTCATCATTCACAATAATTATTGGACTTTTACACTTCTTCTCCACTTATTTGATTAATCACAACACTTATTTGATCATTCACAATATTTATTTAACCATTCACACTTCTTCTAAATTTATTATAAATGGTCAAATAATTGATGTGAATGCTAAAATAAGTGTTGTGAATGATAAAATAAATACTATGAATGGTCAAATAATTCTTGTGAATGATCAAATAAGTGTTCTGAAAGATCAAATAAGTGTAGAAGAATTGTGAATGATAAAATAAGTGTTGTGAATGATCATATAAGTGTTGTGAATAATCAAATAAGTGTAGAAGAAATGTGAAATGGTCAAATAATTATTGTGAATGATCAAATAAGTGTAGAAGAAGTGTCAATAGTCAAATAATTATTGTGAATGATAAAATAAATATTGTGAATGGTCAAATAATTCATGTGATGATCAAATAAGTGTTGCGAATGATCAATTAAGTAATGTGAATGGTCAATTTAAGTAATGTAAATGATCATTTAAGTAATGTGAATGGTCAATTAAGTAATGTGAATGATCATTTAAGTAATGTGAATGATCATATAAGTAATGTGAATGATCAAATAATTATAGAAGAAGTGTAAATAGTCGAATAATTGTTGTGAATGATCAAATAAATGTTGTGAATGATCAAATAAGTGTAAAAGAATTGTAAATAGTCAAATAACTCTTGTGAATGATCAAATAAGTGTTGTAAATGAACAATTAAGTAATGTGAATGATCAAATAAGTAATGTGAATGATCATTTAAGTAATGTGAATGGTCAATTAAGTAATATGAATGATCAAATAATTATACAAGAAGTGTAAATAGTCAAATAATTATTGTGAATGATCAAATAAATGCTGTGAATGATCAAATAAGTGTAAAAGGAATTGTAAATAGTCAAATAATTCTTGTGAATGATCAAATAAGTGTTGTGAATGAATAATTAAGTAATGTAAATGATCAATTAAGTAATATGAATGATCAAATAAGTAATGTGAATGATCATTTTATATGTATTGTGAATAATCGCTGTAATTACGAAAATACCTTTCCAGCTAAAAAAAACGGACGCGCATGGAAATTCAATTTTTGATTACAACCATTGATTTATTTAATCTTGTGGTTTTGGATGGGTACCATTGGTACACTCAATTTTCATGGGTACTATTTTTTAGTATATATATATATCACTATTTTATTGCTGAATTAGAAAGGGTGATGGGCGAATTATGAGGTAATTTATCAAGTACGTACACTAGGCTAGGACAAAAACTAAGGCCAACGCCTTCTTGGCCATTACAAAATTCGGACCACATCAACAATAACCGAAGACCAAGATTAAGTTTCTGGGAGTCTTTGAATTTACTTTGAAATTAAGCCTCCATATTAACTAGAATAAAAAATTAAACACAAGGTGAAGTCATGCACGAGATTTAATTCAAGTTGTAAACACGTTTTGATGATCAATTTGGAGTTTGAATGACATTTTGTGTTTTATAAAATTTTCAGGAACCGCAAATTGAAAACACACATACAAGGATAATTTAAAGTTGAATTACCTTGAAATCTTGTTAGGAACTTGATGTTTGATGACAATCTAACAATTGCAACAAGAATCTTTGCTTTTGATGAAGATTTGATGTAGAACTCTTAGAGATATGAGTAACCTTCTAGTAGGGGTAGGGGTGTGTAAAATAACCGAACCCGAATAACCCATCCTAACCGAACCTTATTCGGGTTAAATGAGTCGGGTTATTCGGTTTTCGGGTTGTTAATCGGGTTAAATGGTAACCTATTAAGGTTTTCGGTTCGGGTATCGGGTGTGAAGCAAAAAATCCAGGTTATTCGAATAACCAATATATCAATAATTAAAAAATTAATAATAATAATAATATATCATCCCATCTTGGCATCTTGCGTCTACTTTAGTAAAGATTTATGTTTTTATTTTTTACAAACCAAAAACACGTCTCTTTTCGACTTTTCCACGGTTCCCCATATATAGAATATAAATATTTAAATACTTAATTTTAAACTTTTTAACCCGCTTAACCCGTTCTACCCATTTTACCCAACCCATTTAACTCATTTAAACCATTTTATAAAGGATTCTATTTTTATACTAAAACCGATTAACTCATTTAATCCAAACCGAATATACCGAAACCTGTTTAACCCGCCCGAATAATCACCCTACCTTCCGGTGTTTCTTTAGTTTAGAAATAAGCAGAACACTGTTTTGATGACTAATATGGTTAGTTGATACTTGTTGTGTTATTAAAAGTTTAGCAATTGACATTTATACCCCTCAACTTGAATTCTTATAAATAACACATATAACCTTAATAATAACTTTTATTAACTAATCATAACTAACATTGACAAATTATAAATAAAAATTACATTAAACTTACTAATTATAGATAAACAAAGTTCAAGTTGTTACAAGAATGTTACATATGCTTCCACATCTGGTCACTTTGCCATAAACCGTGATTTTAAATTCTTGAAGAAAATTGCGGTCTATTTATGATAGTTGTGAGCGTCTGTAGACTCTGTAGATTCTAAAGCCTCAAATGATATTATATTGTTGCTACTAATATATGTGGTTGTAGGAATATTAATAAATAATTTATCTTGCATTATCTAACTTATTTGTAGATTTATGAGCTCATTAGCTTGCATAGGTATTTTTTTTATGCATCTTAGGTAGTCAGTCAAACATATAAAGAGACCATAGGTATCATTTCCATACGTAATCTATATTTTATGATGGGGTGTAATTTTAATCAATACTTTAATGACAATCGTACGTATTACAATTAAATGGTTGCTATGAGGTAAATCAATGTGTGAATTAGTGGTGTTTTCATAAAAGGAAGGTGACTTGTACACAACACATTTTATTATACATAACAAATTAACTAAAATGATTATTTTATCTTTAATCATATTTTTATCATGTTTGTCGTGTAGCTCCAAAAGTAATAGTGAATTTGTCATTTTGGATAAAATTATTGTATACGGTAAAAATGTGTTGCGTACAAATCAAATTCGTTTCACAAACATGACGGAATGATATGGCTACAATGATGTCAAATGATGTCATATATAAATATAGGCATGATGTGACTTGTTTTAGTGGAATTTTAAGGCCGTTGCATATATTATGTAGAATTGTTTTATTGAATCTTGTGTATTTTTTCTATTGTGACATGGAAAATCAATATGTGTATCAATCATCCTTTCAAGTTTATTTATTTTTATTGTTGTCATTATGAAATGAGTTATTATTTAATACAACATACCTTTTCAATCACCCACTCTATCCCAATACTCCATGCTAAGAAGAAAATCATTAACCAAAAAGAAACCATCCTCCCAAACTAGCCCCTCTGACCCCTCCAACAAGAGTCAGTTGACAAAGAAGCAACCCTGCTGTTTTTACTTCTCTTATTTGGGAGTAAGTGCAACAAACTTGGAGCAGACTTCACTCCAACAAGAGTCCACCCTAAGTCAGCCAAGGCCCTCTGGTTCCTCCCAACAAGAACTAGTTGTAGAAAAGGAGATCACCCCATCAACTGTCCAAGCCTCCCAACAGGCTGAAGACATTGAAAGACAAGAGCCCTCTCCACTCCACACTGAGTCCACACAGTCACCCCCTCATATTTCTTCTCCACATACTGAGTCTGCACATGGTGCCAAAGTTACTGGAATAGACCATCTAGCAAATCAGCCTTTCACTTCTGCTCCTGGTGATGCAGCTGTTCAACACCCAACAGCTGTTGAAGGACTATCAACCCAAGCTGATGAACGTGAGGGAATAGAACATCCCTCTGGTGAGGCTGCTCCCCAAGTGCACATTCCATCATCAGTTTTCACCACTAATGATGTTGAAATGCACATCCCCTCTCCCCATGAAGAGGTGCCTATAAACCAAGGTACTACTGGGGGAACCACCACTAGTCTTCATGAAGGTGTTACAATACCAGTAGCATCTGAAAGGCCACCAACTCCTATCCCTTCACCTCATTATGCAGATACAGCCACTGCTGAAGGTCTCCTTGACCCTTCCAAGCTGGGCCATTTAACTTATGCCCAGGCTATGGAATTACTATCAAAAGTCTCCCTACCTTCACCTACTGATCCACATACTCCTCAATCCTCACCATCACCATCACATTCCTCACCATCCACTCAATCCAAATAGTCAACCCATACACCTCCATCCCCCATCTATATTTGAAGGATCAGTTGTCTGTGCTGACCAACAAAGTTGGCCCTTTGGAAAAATCTATGACCTCCCTCCCCTCCATTATTTCAGACTCTGTGTCTGCCCAGCTTCAGGGGTTCCTTGATTCGTTCAGGACTTATTTTCCAACCCCTGCTCCCCAAGCTGACCATTCTTCTCAGCTACTTGCACTCACTGCACAGTTGCAACAACTATCCTCTTCCCTTTCATCAATTCTTTCTCATTAACAGGACCCCGTGTCCATACTGTCAGCTGTTTCCTAATAGCTGTCAGCCCTTGTTGAAACTTGCTCAAACACTCTCCCATCCACTTTGGCCAGCCTGAAATACCTTAGTGGTCTCTCTGTCTAATTTTGTGTCCTCAAACTTTAATGATATGCAAGATTCTCTTGAACTAACTCTTGCACAACTTCAAAGTTTGGTGTTCAAAGCATCTGACAGGGAAGCTATCTCCCAACTGTCCTCCCTTGCAACCTCTCATTATTCTTCTCTTCACACCTGTGTTACCCAGTTAGCAGAAATTAAGGACAACTTGGCTTTCTTAGTGCATAGCCTTGTTGGTTCTAAACCTGTTTCCAAAACTGCTACTACCCAGCCTATTGGATCCATTCCTTCAGGAAGACTATTGTTGAAGGCTATGTGCCATCTCCTTCAAAGGGAGAGAAGATACCTGCCTTGAAGACCAAGTCTAAGGGGGAGAAATCTTCATCTCCCTCTGAAGAGAAATCAGCTTCAGTAGGGCAGGCAGCAGGTCTTTCCCAAACTGGTCCTATTGCAGGTTTGTCCAAAGTTTTTGAAATTGCTCAGCCTACTCAGGCTGGATCTCCAAGCCCTGCACCATCTAAGGGGGATGAATCCATTCCTGAGGACAGACCAAGCAGAAGGAGGCACTTAATCATGGAACAAACTGAGGAAGAAGAAGAGGAGGAGATAGAAGCTGCTCAGACCAAAACATCAAAGGGTAAAAGAAAAGCCTCAGCTGACACTGACTATCTCAAAGCTGCTCAGCTCAAATTTGACATATCACAAGCCAAAGAAATGGGTGTTGCACTGGATACCTATTATCAATGGAAAGAAGATGTGAAGACCTCCCCTTCCGGGTCAGTCCTCAGAGTCTAGGTCCCACATCATGCAATACGATATCAACCATACTAAGATAGGGTAATTAAATTGCGGAAAAATAAAATTACATGTACATTACAAATTAGAATTTAAGTTTACATATTTCAAAATAAAGTTATAAAAAGGGTATCATCTAATCTAATCATAACATCATACATCACATCAAGACTACCCAAAACCACCACATTTGCTGTCTTCCAATCAGTACCAGAAAGTTTGTTGAGTAGTGGTCTAAGAAAGCTTCAAATCTTGGATCTTGAATGACCTAAGTACTAGGTCCTGCAGGTGATTTTCCTTTGGCTTTTCCTGTAAAATATTAATGCAACATCTGTAAGCAAAGCTTAGTGAGTTTATAGATTTTCAATATCAACATGCGTGTCAAGCGGAGTCATTAGTCTTAGCGTGATATGTCTTGGCTGCCGCTACAGCCCTCATGATTGAGATATAGAATCATAGAATCGGATGATGTTCAAGCCACACTCACGCTTAAATCGTGGGGATCAACCACATACTGGGCTAGCTACCAGTAAGTCAATATGGCGGAACATCGGAGGTCATTACCAGTTCATAAGAACTGGTGAAATAGCCGGGTCTAGAACAATAGACCATAAGGGCTAGTCAAGCTGAATCAATCTATCAAATGTCTGATCAATGATGGAAGCATATGTCTTAGAAGTCATGATAGCAATGAATCATAAAGCAAAGTCTGAAGCAATATTAAATGCAATATGAAAAGATAATCAAATAGCTATCATGATCCACTGGGCAACACCCAACCATGGTGTGCACAGGTCTCAATCCAGCTGATAAATGAATGTCAATAAATCTAACAGCAGCAATATATCTCAACCGGATCTATGCATGTTCAATCTGAATATCTATAACTCACTGGTCTGGTCTTTGTCAAACAGATATAATAATCTGCCACCTGAGTTATCTCAGGATTTTATCTTTGTCAATCTGTTCTGTCAATTCTTTTCAAATCAGAGACCCGCTTTCAAGTCTTTAAGTCTTTAAATCTTTGTTCAGAATATACTGAACCTGTTCAAAATCATTCATGATAATATCATGTCAATTTCATCATCTTTATCATCATCATTTTAGTCTTTAAATTCTTGTATTTTATCTGAGTCTGATATCTGATAACTCTGTTAATCATTTGATTCATTTTTCTTTAATTTTTGTAAAAATATCAAAATAGGATATCCAATTTCGGACCATCCGGATTCGGACCAATCCGGATCTGGCACCCGGATTCGGACCAGTCCGAAATGGTCGTCCTAATTCGGACCAAGCCCGGATTCGGTTCATCATCCGAAATTGATACCATCCGAACTCGGGTCATCCGAGTTCGGACCAACACTTAACAAAATAATTATTTGTTATCCGAAGTATGGAACCGAAATGGATTTCATCTGAATTTAGGGGCCCGAAATGGGACACCATCCGAATTCGGGTCATCCGAATTCGGATCCTATACTTAGCATATTTTCCAGAAATGTTCTTGGTGTTCTTGGTCATATTCATACGGATTTTTACCAAAATCCACTAAAACTTATTTATATTAACATGCAACGTTATATATTGATGTAATATCATTATTTGAGTGTTTTTATACATTTTTCCCTATCAATAACATCATATTTTGATCAAGATTATCCAATATTCATATTTTTGTCAAGAACACATTTTTAACAAAAATTTCCGATTTCATCAATATTTGAACAATCTGATCACTGATTTTTGTTTCTGTTACATTTATTATCATTAATTCATCATAATCTACCAATATTTCTAACATGCAACTTATAATTTTCATACTTTAATTCTTTGGTTTCGGTTTTTCATAAAACCGAACCAAACACATATGAATATCAAATTTAAGAAATTAATACCTTGAATTCTCTTGGTTGATGATATTTGATGATGTTTGTAACTTCTTTTTGGCTTCAATTCATCAATTATTGCAACTTTAATGAGAATTCTTGATGAATTTTTTGATGTTAGCCGTGAATCTTAGAGAGAGATTAGAGAGAGAATAAATTTGTGTTAAATGATCTTAAATGATCATTTTGAGGTTTATATACTTCAATTACATTTAACCCACTTCTATTTTTGTATTTTACATCTCTTTTTATTTAATCATTTAATAATTCATAATAGTTATATAATTTAATTGAATAATTTCAAACTTAATTAAATTACATCATAAATAATGTTATAAAAATTACATTATTATCTCAAAATCAAATAGTTAGGTTCAAGCAAAAAGCTAGGTTGTTACAGAAGAGCAGCTTGAGATTCTGGAAAGACTAAAGAAGGAAGAAGCCTCTACCAAAGCTTCCAAAGCCTTTGCATTCAAGGAAGCAAGAAAAGTTAAAATGTCTTCCTTGGATGTTCAAAGGAAATTGTTAGAGGCTGAAAAAGAGCCAGTGACTGAGAAAGAGGGAAAGAAGGAAAAGAGTGAACAGGTCTTAGTGACCAAGACAAAGCTTGTATCCTCCTCAACAAGAGCCCAAGTACATTTTTGACAACATGGCAAGGAAGAAATTCTTTGATGTGGCCAACAGAAGACTGGCCAAGGAAACCATTGTCAAAGCTGTTTGTTGGTACACCTTGTGTGACGATAGCAGTCTAAGTATAGTTGGCATTTTGTGTAAGTCAACTTACGTAATATTGAATATTGACTTGTATTTGATATATGTGTTTATATGTGTTTGATATTGATTGATTGTATGTTTGAACTTGGTGTAACATGTTACAAGAAGTTCAAACATAAAGTTCAAAGATAAATTCAAACATAAGTTAAAACATAAGTTCAAATAGAAGTTTGACATGTGAAATTCGAATTTAGAGTAAATTCGAATTTATCACATAAGGCAGATTCGAATTTGGTCTAAATTCGAATTTGCACATAAGGCAGATTCGAATTTGTCAAGTGGACACATTCGAATGGGCCTTGGGCCTGATTCGAATTTGTCCTAAGACAAACTCGAATGGGTCAGTATAATTAAGGGTTAACTCGAATAATTATCAGACTTTTGCAGAATTTCGGAGTGTGATTAAGCAAAGGCGATCTCGAGTTTACTAGTAATCAGAGAGTGTTTTCAGAGAGAATCATCGTGTATGTACGTTCGTGGTCGTTCGTACAACGTCGTGGTAGTCTCCGTGTTCCGTGCGTGTGATCTTACCGTCAAGCCGCTAACGAGGATTCCGCACTCGTTGGACGGTGTCGCGTCAGGATAGATCCGTAGTGTCAAGACCTTACAAGTGGTATCAGAGCCTTTGGGGTGTTCTTGGTGTTCTTCGTATTCATAAGATACATCCTAGGTTTCTTGACGTTTTCGACGGATAATATCACGATTTTTGAGGTTTTTCGAGCTTATCAAATCAGATTTCGGGAAATACTTTGTTGTAGTTCAAGTTTTTGACCAAAATCAGTATTTTTACTTGTAAAAATATTGATTTAATCTGAAAAACTTGAAAACTCGAAGTATTAGCCGTTTTTCGAATTTGCGGCGCTCGAGTTTAGTAAGGGAGTATTAGGGTTTTCTAAAAATTTCGAGTTTGACCAAAATACGCTCCTTTCGAGTTTCCTAAAAGTTTGATTCGAATTTGGCCAATTCAAATTTGCTTGGATTTTGATTTTACACTAAGATCGAATTTGGACATTCGAGTTTAGTTGGGTTTTCGAGTTTAAGTGGACCTTCGAATTTAGTTGGAGTTTCGAGATTAGTGACCCTTCGACTTTGTCATTAATTTCGAATTTAGCTGAATTTAAAACTTATATTCGAATTTAATTCCAAACGGGTTTAAATTTAATTAGATTCGAGTTTACCTAAATTCGAAAGAATTACTTTAAATTAATTTCGAATTAAATTAATTAAGTTTGAATTCAAATATATTTGAAACAATGGCAAGTCTGCAGAGATTTATGGAGATGGATCACGAGGTTGGAAAGGCGAATTCTCCAAAAGTTAATGAAAATTGAGGATTATTACTGTTGGAAGGATAGGTTTGCCGACTTCAGGAGATTTAATGATATGCGAATGTGGCTTTGTATCGATGAAGGATACATTCCACCTACAGCTGAGGTTGAAGGATGACAGAAGGTTGTGCCTTATTCCAAAATGAAGGATGATGATAGAAAGCTGTATGAAGCGGAGAACCGTGCAATCGCTATCATTAGAATGACGTTACCTCATGAGATTTTGCACACCTTCCATAATCAGAAGACAACAAAAGAGCTGTGGGATGCGTTAGAGAAACGGTGTGAAGGTAACCCGAGGGTCAGAAAGAATCGGATGGAAATGCTCAAGATCTTCAAAGCCTTGAAGAACGAAAAGCTGGATGAGACTATCACACGATTCTATCATTTGCTAACTGAGTTAGACAGCCACGACATGGAGTATAGTGAAACGGAGAAGATTAACAAGATTCTGGATGCTTTACCGGCCAAATGGGAAATGTATGTGGCACTGATAATGCATGATGAAGATAAATTCTATACTCTTACTCTCGACAGTGTTATTGGAACGCTGCGGGCATATCACTTTGAGTTGCTGAAGAAGGAGACGGATTATGATCAAGTTCAAGATTCTGCTATGTACTTTGGGAAATCAAAACCTTCAATGACAACTGAATTGAAGACCGCTACAGCATTCTTCTCGGGAGAGACATCGTCTCCGGCTGAAACAGAAACTCAGTAGGTAGGGCTTTCTTAGGGTTTGCTAGACCAGAAGAAAAGCAACATCAGGCTACTCTGGCATCTACATCTCAAGGTTATTCAAAGATGCCTATGAGCGCAAAATCTGCAGAAGACCATCTGAATCTGTTGGCTTCGTTTGTGGCCGCTTACGGCAATTGCGTTCAGGGCAAAATCAACGATCCTGCACTTTGGGATGAGGATTACGATCAGGTAGACCCAGATGATCTGGAAGAGATGGATCTGCAATGGCAACTGGCCATGGTAACTCAGAGAGTTAAAAGGTTCATCAAGAGAACGGGAAGGAATCTTAACGTTAGTAACAATAAGATTGGATTTGATAAGTCCAAAGTTAAGTGTTACAACTGTCAGGGGTTAGCACACTTCGCTAGAGAATGTCAGAGACCAAAAGTAGAGAACTACCAGGGACAGTATCAGAATCAATCGCAAGGGCGATATCTACCGAGTAGTTCAACCAGTCAGGCGAATATAGCTGGTCTGTTATCCAATGTTACATCAGACAGACAACTAGATGGAACTTATGACTGGAGTACACATCCAGAATCGAATGCTAGAGCCTTTATGGCTGAAGTAACTGAGACTGGAAGTGATGGGGCAGAGGAAATCACAGGGGACAGCAGTCAGAATGAAAGCAGTCCGATGTGGGTAGAAAAGTCAGCTGATTAGACCATTCTGGAGTTTGCCGCACATATGGCCAACGTGGAGTCAGATCATGCCAAGGTAACCTTGAACTTCTCTCTTTTCCATGATTTATGTGTTTTATGTACTACATCTAACGATAGGTTAAATTTAGTACTAGAATCACATCAAACTATATCTGCTCAAAATGAATCGTTAAAATCAGATAATGCTAGCCTAGTAGATATAAAGCAAGATCTTAGGGATAAGCTTAAGGCTGATGCACATGATGTTATAGTTCTAAAGGATAAACTGAGTGAACAGTGTGTTAGGTTAGAACTAATGTATGAACATGTTGAGGCATTAACCAAGGAGCTTAAATCCAAAGAGGTAGAGCTAGCCGAGTCTAAGGTAAAGCTAGCTGGGGTCAACAGTAAACTTGAAAAGTTTAGGAACTCATCTCTTAACCTAGGGAAAATATTAGATGCATAGCGTCAGTCTAAGAAGCCTGTAGGTCTAGGATATCATGAGAGTCCTCCACCTTTCAACGATAACTATGTACCTCAACCTCAGGAGAAAACTGATAAATCAGTTGACTCAAAGGAAATACCGGAACCAGTGTCTGAATTTGCTAAGGAAAATGAAACTAAGGTGACTGCTAATAATGTCAAGATTAAGAAAGTTAAATTTGTGCCATCCTCTAGTGATAAACCTGTAGGACAACACAAAATTGACTTTAATGATCAGGATGATGAACCAGTCGCGATAGTTGAACCAAAAGAGCCAGACACTAGTGAGACACCTAAGTCAAAGGGCACACACAAAAAGTCAATTGACAAAATGTCTTGCTTTAAATGTCACGAAAGGGGGCATGTTGCGTCTAGCTGTCCACATAGGAAAGTAGAGACTACACCTAAACCTGGAAAGCCGGAACAACATAAGCCTTCACCAAGTGTAGCAAGCACTAGTAGTTCTCAACATATCGAGAAAACTATGCAAGCCGCACCAAAATCTGCTGTGAAACAAATGCCCGTGTCAGGTCGACCGAAAGAAGTGATTAGGACTAATTCACCAAATCGAGTCATTAATCAATCTAGGTCAGGACCGCAACAGAATTATAAAAGTACCACACCTAGCAGAGCTTACACTCCGGTTAGGTCACATACCCCTGTAAGACATCAAACACCAGGTAGAGCTCAGGGATATCTGTCCGAAATGCATTATAATCGTAACTATTCAAGGGCTCCACAGCAAATGCCTACACAAAGGCCGAGAGTGAACTTCAATCACTCTGCACCACAACAGACTCCAATTCAAAGACCCAAGTCACCTGAAAGGAGAGAAGGGTATTTGAAAGAGTTTAAGTATGTGGACGAGAATGGTATTACCAAGTCAGTTATGGCTTGGGTTCCACGTGATAACTAACCTATTTTCTTTCATGTGCAGGAGATAACTACAGGTCCAAACAACAAATGGTTCGTTGACAGTGGTTGCTCTAGGCACATGACAGGGGAAAGAAGTCTACTCGCAGACTTCAAAGGAGGGAATCGGGGATTTGTATCATTCGCTGGCAATAAAGGAGGAAATATCACTGGTACTGGAGTGGTCACTAATGGGACTATCAAATTGGATCAAGTTTATCACGTTGATAAACTGGTTCACAATCTCATTAGTGTATCTCAAATCTGTGATAAGAAGAACTCAGTACTGTTCACTGATATTGAGGCTTTAGTGCTGAAACTGGGTTTCAAAATACCTGAAGAGTGGATACTGATGAGGGCTCCAAGGAAGAATGACCTGTACATGCTCGACATGAACAAGCCGGAATCTTCGATGGGACCAATTTGTCTGCTATCTAAAGCTTCAGAGACTGAGTCGGTATTATGGCACAGACGCATGGCACACTTGCACCTAAGGAAAATTAACTACATTACGAAAAATGGATTGGTGCAAGGTGTTCCCATGAAGAGTTTTCAGTTCGAGGATAAGTGTCTACTGTGCAAGAAAGGAAAACAACACAAGAAGAGACACAAGTCCAAGACTCAGAACTCCATCGCTGCCACATTCGATTTGTTGCATATGGACCTCTTCGGACCGATCAACAAAAGGAGTATAGGTGGTAGTTGGTACTGTTTAGTTATTACTGACGATTACTCATGTTTTTCTTGGGTTTTCTCTTTAGGTACAAAGGACGAGACGGCTGCCAAGCTCATCGGGTTCTTAGACCAAGTGGAAAATTCTTACGGAACGAGGGTTAAAAGAATTAGAAGTGATAACGAAACAGAATTTAAAAAACACAGTTATTGGTGTATATTGCCTATCAAAGGGCATAGTGCATCAATTTAGTGCACCTTATGAGCCACAACAAAATGGGGTGGCCGAACGGAAAGACAGGACATTGATTGAGGCAGCAAGGACCATGCTATCGAATTCAAAGCTTCCTACCATGTTTTGGGGGAGGCAGTGAATACCGCATGCCATGTTTTAAACCGAGTCCTTACTGTCAAATCATTAAACAAAACCTGTTATGAAGTTTTGAATAAACGGCCACCAAATTTAACTGGCTTCGAACCTTTTGGGGTACCATGTACTTTAATGAAAACGAAACATCAACCAAAATTTGGTGAAAAGGCTGACGAAGGTTATTTCCTAGGTTATGTACCTAATTCACCAAATAAAAGGGTTTTTTAATAAATCAAATGGTACAGTAGAGATTGTGTATAACATTGAAGTCACAAGTTATACACATGAACCCCAAACTGGTCCGGAATGGATATTTGATTATGACAAACTGTTTGAGTCATTTAACATTCCGTTGGATGGAAATGCAGGTACAATCGAACAGGACTTGTCGTCATTAAACTTGAATGACGAGGGTCAAAGTTTTCCGAGGACCACCGTTCCATCAACATCCGAGCCTACATCAACTGAAGATAGATCTCCGGAACAAAATGATTCTGAAGTGCCTACAGACGAAAATCAAACAACAACAAATTCTAACTCTGAAGACAGTGTCCATGAGGAAGAAAATGTGGAGTCTGAAGTCGTACCCCTTTAGGAGAGATAGGATCAAATTTGGGAGACAATCTTAGGGTTGACGAGATAGAGACATCTAGGATTAATAAAAATCATCCTATTGAGAGTATCATAGGAAATCCTAGTGCTGGGGTGAGGACTAGGAGTAGTTTGAATAACAACATAGTGTTGTTGTCGATGATAAATGACTCCGAGGCCTTTCATACTTGCCTCTACTCATGTTTCATCTCGCAAGTAGAGCCGAAAAATGTGCAAATGGCACTAAAAGACAACTCTTGGGTTGAAGCGATGCAGGAAGAACTATCACAGTTTAGGAAACTAGAAGTGTGGGAGTTAGTTCCGTTACCTCGAGGAGAAATAGCAATAGGAACCAAATGGGTTTTTAAGTGCAAAAGAGATGATCGGGGTATAGTCACTCGCAACAAAGCAAGACTGGTGGTAAAGGGTTTCAACCAAGAGGACGAATCGATTACAATGAAGTGTTCGTGCCAGTAGCAAGGTTGGAGGCAATTCGTTTGTTTCTGGCTTTTGCTTCCTTCAAGGGTTTTAAAGTCTATCAGCTAGATGTTAAGAGTGCTTTCCTCTATGGGAAAGTGAAGGAACTGGTTTATGTGGAACATCCGCCCGGGTTTACCGATCCGAAATATCCAGACAGAGTATATCGGTTAGATAAGGCTTTGTATGGATTACATCAAGCACCGAGGGCGTGGTATGAGACTCTATCCAACCATCTTTTAGACAACGGGTTTGAAAGAGGGAGAATAGATAGTACGCTGTTCGTGAAGCGAAAAGGGGAACATTTCATCTTGGTACAAGTGTACGTCGATGATATCATTTTTGGATCATCAGACGAGCAGATGTGCACAGATTTTGAGAAGCTGATGAAGTCAAAGTTTGAGATGAGTGCAATGGGTGAGTTAAACTTCTTTCTGGGTTTGCAAGTCGAACAGAGGAAGGAGGGAATGTTTATTCATCAGACGAAGTATGTCTACGACATCTTAGAGCGCTTCGGGATGGAAGGAACAAAACTGACAGCTCATTTCAGCACGCCGATTCAAGTGAATCACAATCTCGGACCGGGTAAAGAAAGTGATACTGATGTGGATCCAACGTTATATCGGGCCATGATTGGGTCACTCATGTATTTAACTGCTTCAAGACCTGATATAATGTTTGCCGTGTGTATTTGTGCTAGGTTTCAAGCTAATCCAAAGGAGATGCACATGAAAACTGTGAAGCGGATTCTACGATACCTCAAGTCGAAACCGAAGCTGGGACTTTGGTATCACGCGGAGGGCGATCTGGAATTGGAGGCGTTCACGGATTCAGACTACGGAGGATGCAGCTTGACGCGCAAGTCAACAACTGGAGGTTGTCAGTTCCTAGGAGGGAGACTCGTTTCCTGGCAATGCAAAAAACAGACTTCGGTAGCCATGTCAACGTGCGAGGCCGAATATGTTGCTGCTGGTAGTTGCTGTGGATACAACAACAATTGCGGGATTACGGGTTGACTTATACTCATACTCCTATTAGGATAGATAACCAGTCAACAATTGCAATAACAAATAATCCAGTTAAACATAATAAAACCAAGCACATAGACATAAGACACCACTTTATACGTGATTGTGCTGAAAAGAATTTAATTAAGCTGGTAAAAATGGCAACTGATGATAATAATGCTGATTTATTTACGAAAGCTTTTGATAAGTCACAGAGTTTAGTTTCTTTTATAGCAGTAAGTTTTTCTTTCCTTTTATAGTAAGCTTAGTAGATAAGTAGAATTTCTTTCCTTTTATAGTAAGTTAGTAGGTTAAGAAAAAAGAGAGAAAACCATAAAAAGTTCAAAAAAAAAAAAAGAGAATATCAGAAAATGAGTTAAGTCTTAGATACATAGGTTCAAAGTGACAAAAATTAGCACAGTTAATACAAGCTCTAAGTATTTAGCTTTCACACATAATACACCTAAAATTCTAAGTGTTATACATTATCAAGTTTGATATGCTGGTAGGCATAATACATATAAGAAGTCTCAAGGCTAATAAAATATTCAAGAAAAAGTCAGACGTGTCACTAACTTAGATATATGACCAATTGGTCTTAATTTTTATGTTAGATACATACAGACATTGATTCTAAATGAGGTATGCAAACTTTCTGGGGATGTATAGCAACATCAGATACGTCTTAAAGAAATGAAAAGAATAGAAAAATCATACTGAGTTACAAGTCAAAACAAGTAACTCTGTTGTACGTAAGTACAGACCTGTTGCCTCTGGTTTGACTCGAGTTAGCAACATTAGTCGCTTTGTTGTATGTCGGTACAGACCTGTCACCGCTGTCTTGCTAGCTTTAAAAATAAACCTTAAGACAAACTAAGACACTTTGTTGTATGTAAATACAGACCTGTGTCCGACGTTTGCCTTTTAAAGATTGTTTGCAATACCAAAAAGTTATAATCATTGTGTGTATGCCTTGATCATAAAAATATGTCTAAGTATGAGTCACGTAAGGTAATTTCTTGATAAATAAAAAGGCCAAGGGATATTCCGAAGTGTAACATGTTTAAAGGGAAAATAATACCAACAATCGGCTAGAAATGTGTGTCACAACAAACAGTAAAAAGGAATAAAAAATTCTTAAGTGTGAAAGTTTGAATACTGAAAGTGAGTATTTGACACCGCTATCTGATTGAACCTTTCTTTGACTATACTCGTCAAAAATATTCTGTTAAATGTTTAGTATAGGTTGTAAATTTTAAATTAATGTAGATTAGTCTAAGTTTAAATTTTTTGTTCAAAATTTTGATTTTACTTTATTAATTTAAGTTATTTTATTTTCATTTCATCTTTATTTTTAAATTTTAATTTTTAAATTTTAGGAAAAAGGTCAAAGTTAATAAGGGTGCATTCTTAGTTGAATAAAATAAACACTGCGTGAATATCTTGTGCTTAGGGTAAATGATTTTGCATAGTTTATTCCGTTACACGAAAAAGTTGGAAAAGTTGAATTTAATTCAAAGATTTTCATAATTTTCAAAATTTTCAAGTTAAATTCGAGTTTAAGCCAAAATCGAATGTATATTCGAATTTGGCAGGGACTTCGAGTTTAGCAGTAAATTCGAAATAGGTCACAAACTCGAAGGTGGTTAGTATAAATAGGTCAACAGTGACATTCATTATTCACCTACCTTCGATTTGAGTACTTCGAGTTTATCCAGAGAGATTTCGAGTTTAAGCTTTCGACTTTACCGACTTCGAGTTTTTCACTATTTGTCAAGTTTTTGTCCGTTTGTGTTCGAGAATCCTAACAAATCTAGGTATAATCAACTTCATTGTATAAGATTTAGGATGTCTTAGACTCAATTTGAACCAAAATCAACCGATTTTGAGGTTTTAATGGTGTGAACCTTGTATTTCAAAATAACAAAGTTTAAACCAGTGAAACATAAAACTAGTGACAAATATCTTTGATTAGAACCTATTAGGGCTCATGAATGTAATTTTCTAAGTCTAAAATGGTTGAAATCTTGGAGTTTTGTTGTTTAACAAACCGACATCTTCGAGTTTGTTCATGGCTTCGAATTTGATCGAGGCTTCGAGTTTGTCACTAAACTCGAAGAAGCCAATAAACTCGAAATGAGGGTTGTTTCGAATTTGTTATTCGAATTTACCATTAAAATCGAAATATTTGCTTAAAATTTAAATCAAACTTGTAGAAATTCATATGTGTTGGATTTTGAACTTACATAAGTTCAAAATAAAACAAATTTGAATTTAAACAAGTTTATTTTGATTATTGATCATTATAATATATTATATTTTATTGTACAGCTATGGCAGATAGAGTGTTTGTTCAAAAGCACAATATGGTCATTTCTCCGGATTGTGAGCCGCCTGAAGCTCAGGCAATTCGCCAGATGGTGGATTTTTTGGCCGCTTCGAGGGTTTCTTATGCCCTTTCTCATAACGTTCAGATAGTGCTGCCATATGTTCGTGAATTTTGGGACCATCTGCAGGTCGATTGTACAGTTACTCCGACTGTATTAAGGACCAGGATAGCGGGACAGCCTCTCGTGTTTTCAGCAGATATTCTACGCAGAGTGTTGCAGTTGGGTTCTTTAGAGCAAGAAGCTGGGCCCATAGACTTTCCATTAGCAGTTAGGCAAGCTGCGTTCATAAGAATGAGTTATAGCCTGGATGTGACTAAGTCATCATATATGAAGAGTGGGTTAATCGGACAGTGGAGATATCTTGCGCACGTCTTCATGGTGTGCTTTGCTCCGAAGAAAGCAGGTTTTGATTATATTGTGTCAAAGATTCAGTCAGGAATGATCGCGTTGGTATACAATCAGAGGTTCAGCTATTCGAAAATGTTCTTTGCGGAGTTTGTTCACCAAATAACAGCTCCTGCAAGAGGAACATTTTGTTGTATCCGAGATTTGTGATGATGTTGATACAACATTTCTTGCCGAATCTGCCACAATTACCTGAGATACAAAGCGTAACAGTGATCGATAAACGGATTTTTGCTGATTGTCAAGCACACAGAGGTACTTTGGCTAGACCAGTGGAGGCACCACTTTTTGGTGCAGTGGTTAATCCGGATTTTCAAGCCCCTGAAGGTGCCAACTGGGCCGGGGAAGTTCAAATTCCGCAGCAGCCGCAACAACGACAGCAACAGCAACAGCCGAGGCCTCAGCAAGAACAAAGGCGGAGGCAAAGACCTTCAGTTCGTCAGACTCAGGCTACTAGGCCTTCAACGAGGAGTGTGCAAGAGCCAGAAGAAGCTGGTCCTTCAGGTGTAGCCCCCGTAACTGATCCGCGGGTGGAGACATTGGAAGAAATATGGGCACAAGGGCCACTTGCCAATGAGGAGATTACTTCTGACCTCGTTGGGGATATTTTTGGAACCTCCAACTGGGGAAGACGACATTTTTCGACAGATAGAGGATTATATGCCTGAAGAAGCAGGTCAAGCTGTGACATCTTTTGAATCTGAGTCGGAAGAAGGAGAAGAGATTGAGATTGAGAAAGAAACAGTAGACCCGTCTATTCGAATAGGCACTTATGGATCAAGGGTAGTGGTGATAGATGAAGAAGCAAGAAAGAGAAGAGCATCCAGGGATTCAGATGCAGATGAATCGGATTTCGAGGCTGAATATACTACTCCTTTGGTTCCTAGGCATAGGGCTAAAAGGCATCGTTTTATGCAGGGAGCTTCATCGGCCTCTGCTTCTGAGCCAGAGATTCCAACCGCTCAGCCATCACCTCAAACATCCATTCCTCCACCACCATCACCTGTTCAAACATTCATTCCATCACCAATCATTCCGACACCCATCCAATCCATTCCATCCACCTCATCCACCTTCATCGACAATCAACGGTTTTCTGAGCTCAGCAGCAAGGTTGATTTCCAACAAGTCCAAATCTTTCAGCTCACTAAAGCAATCGGCGAGATACAGGCGCATAATGCAAATATTGACAAAGAGAATGCAGAGTTGAATACATTTGCTGGAAAGATTGAAAAAGAGAATCTTGAGCTGAAAACGTTTGTTGCAGATCAGGCTGCAGAAATCCGCACAATGAGGGCCCTTATTGAGCAATTAATGCAAAATCTAAAGGCTCAGGGGGAGACAAGCTGCAGAGATTCTGAAGAGCTGAGAAGGGGAGATGATGACGAAGGCAATGATCCCGATGCACCTAAAGAGAGTGAGCCAGTAGATTTTTCTGCTGCTCAACATGCAGAAATTCAGGGGGAGCCAAGTCAGAGTGGAGCTGAGGGAGGAGAGGCGAGTTCCTCAAAGGTTATGGAGAGCGACATGAACGAAATGATTGAAGCTCTGATGAATATTGAGCAAGACGTGTTAGATTTTGACTTTGAAGACGAAATTGATGAGTTTTGAAGGAGAAATTATTCCTGAAGACGTTCCTGAATGGAATCCTAACGATGAAGTATTGGGTGATGAGGAAGACGAAGCAAATGAAATCATTATTCAGCAGAATCCCATCACCGATACATATGTGACAGAGGAACAAACTGTGATTGATATAGAAGCTGTGAAAGCTGCTTTAAATATTGAATCACAAGGTTAAGAGCCTGCCAGGGTGCTTACTGATGAAGAACAGTGAAAGCTATGGTTTAGGGCAGAGAAGAAGGATATAGAACTGAAGGAAAAGATGCTGGTGCCTAGTGCTGGAAAGCTATCCCGAAATATAATTAGCTGGTTCTTTGATCGAGAACTGCAGCTGTTCATTATCAAGAGAAAGGATGGCCTCCAGTATCTCAGGAGAAGATTGAAGGATTTCAACTCACTACCGAAGGTTGAGATAAAAGCATTGGCGTGGAAGGATCTAATCAATATCGGAGACGATCCCTATGCTGAAATCATTGCTAAGATCATTAGAAGGGAAGGGAGGTCGAGGAAATTTGAAAGGCTCAATCCAAGAATTGGCAAAAGGGTGATGGACCATACTAGAATTGATCCTCTGACTGGTAGACCATGGATGAAGATTCAATACAAACCAGTTAGATGTTTAAAGAAAGTCCCTCTAAAGCCGATGCCACAGAATGTATTGGGTAATCTCAATTGGTGGTACGTTGAAAGCGAGACTGGTGAAGCGGTAATGGAAGACCTAGAAGAACGGGTGATTCTTAGAGTGTATGATCCGCTGCACCTAGTCAATCTATCAAAAGATGATCTTCAAGTGCTTCATGCTCACAAGATCTCGTGTGATGCACATATGGACCCTGAAGCCAATAAGTATCAAAACGTGGTAAAGGTTTGTGTCGAACAAGGTCTGTTTGCTGGTAGTATTTTAAATAGACCTTAGTACTTAATCAAAATGTAAATAGTTAGAAGCTATCGTCAAGGGGGAGTCTGTTGGTACACCTTGTGTGACGATAGCAGTCTAAGTATAGTTGGCATTTTGTGTAAGTCAACTTACGTAATATTGAATATTGACTAGTATTTGATATATGTGTTTATATGTGTTTGATATTGATTGATTGTATGTTTGAACTTGGTGTAACATATTACAAGAAGTTCAAACATAAAGTTCAAAGATAAATTCAAACATAAGTTAAAACATAAGTTCAAATAGAAGTTTGACATGTGAAATTCGAATTTAGAGTAAATTCGAATTTATCACATAAGGCAGATTCGAATTTGGTCTAAATTCGAATTTGCACATAAGGCAGATTCGAATTTGTCAAGTGGACAAATTCGAATGGGCCTTGGGCCTGATTCGAATTTCTCCTAAGACAAACTCGAATGGGTCAGTATAATTAAGGATTAACTCGAATAATTATCAGACTTTTGCAGAATTTTGGAGTGTGATTAAGCAAAGGCGATCTCGAGTTTACTAGTAATCAGAGAGTGTTTTCGGAGAGAATCATCATGTAGGTACGTTCGTGGTCGTTCGTACAACGCCGTGGTAGTCTCCGTGTTCCGTGCGTGTGATCTTACCGTCAAGCTGCTAACGAGGATTCCGCACTCGTTGGACGGTGTCGCGTCAGGATAGATCCGTAGTGTCAAGACCTTACACTGTTCATATTTCAAAGAAAGGCAAGCAGTGGAAGCTTCAGATAACCAGGCTAGGTGCTGATGGTCCAAAATTGGAAGCTTATGTGTATGCTGATGTTGCTTGCATGGGGTACAGAGAATGGGTTGAGTTGGCAGTTGCCTTGAGTAAATCAAAGTCTGAAACTGCTAAGACATATCAGGGCATATGTCAAAACACTGATGGAGAAAGTCAAAAACCTAGGCCTGATCTCTGAAGAACAAATTAAGGGTACCTCACTAGTGGAACCCAAGATTAAGCCCATGAGAATAAGAAAGGATACAGAGCTTAAAGAACTCCTTATGATGATTGATCAAGGCATCCTATCTGTTGAATATAAAGGAGTGAATCACAGCCTGCCTAGGGGTGTTGAGCCTGAGGAAGGCAAACTCAAAGAAGAGCCTGAGTTTGGGGTATTCTTTGTAGAACCCTTAACAAAGAAAATGTGTTTCCAGAGAGCATCTGATCTGCACAAGGTTGGTCTCAAGTAGATCATAGCCTTTAGACTCTCCAACACTTTTAACGAATCTTCAAAATGGAGAGTAGCTATCTGGGAGCAGCTTAAAGGCTTCTATGAGAGAGGAGAACTTCAACATCCTGACTTCATGTTTCTCAGACATGAAGTAGAAGAAATTGAAGAGACCATGGAGCACTTTAAACAATTGTTTAAAGGAAGGCCACAGCTTGAAGGTCCATCTACTGTTGAGTAGATGGAGAATGGAAGTTGTCCATATGTTGGACAGACTTACCATTACTTGCTCCCACCATTAACAGTCCAATTTGTTGAAATTTTCCTTGTACTTATGTTGTACTTTATTACATCAGTTGTAATCCATCTTATTACATTAGTTGTAATTTACTTTAGTACATCAGTTGTAGTTCTGTAAAACATGTGTTGTTTGTAATCAAATATCAGTGTATATATAAACTGATCTTATACTTTACTTCAAGGTTGTAATTTCATTTCAGCAAATATAATGTAAAAATACATAGTGATCATTGATAGAATCAGCTTAGACTGATTATTGCAAATAGGGGGAGATTGTTAGGCACAAAAAGGCCTCAGTCAAACTTGTTATACATCTAAGGGGAGATTATTAATCAAAACTATTTGATGCACTTGAAGGTATAATTTAAGGCCTGTTAATGCCTTATTGAAACCTGATAAGTGATTTGTGTGACGCCCTCATAAATTAATGATATAATTGTAATCTCCAGGATCGACTAACAACCCAATGAATAATCATGATAATCGAAATTGAATTCTTAAATTAGAATTAAGCAAATCCACACTAAAGCAATAGAATACATGTCTACAGTGATAAAAGTCTAACTATTACATCAACATAATTGTTTTAGAAGTAGAAATCCCAGCCCAAAGCTATTACATTCAAGTACCAATAGCTACTAAGGTCTCCGGGATATTGATTTGATATGCTTAAGATGAAGGTCCAGCTACACTCTTGCCTTTGCCTGAAACAATGTGAGTCAACAGTAAGCTAAATGCTTAGTGAGATAACAGATTATGCAAACAACAAATATTTCTTTACAAGCAATGCTTAACCATGGGCAGTGTAAGCCCCATGTATGTGAAAATGGCAGTGAAAGCCTCAATGTGTGAGTAAACCATGCAGTGCTAGCATGGGGTGGCAGTTCAATATGCTGATCGGGGATGTGCCGAACCTGATGGGATACGAGTGGGATGATCAGTCCCCGACAGTGGCCTGCTGTCAGCCCCAGCCAGGTCGCATCAGAGTGTGAAGTAATGATCATGCAGTGCAAGCATGATGTAAATAGATGCACTTTCAAATGAACGCTGGCTACATGTGTGTTACATGTCAAGTACGAGTGTGCATCATAACAACAAATCATGTACGAGTGCCAAATGAAGTATATGAACAACGTGAACATGCCATTGAATGTATAAACATGAATGCAAAAACAATAAATGTTCGAATGACAATCTGTTACTCACAGTGATTGGTTTTGTGACTTGATCCTGAATCAATGTGTGTTTTGATAACACCACAATGATCTGTAATGTAAGTGTAATAGTGAACATGTGTCAGTAATTGCTTAAAACTTGTATTCTGTAATTTTAAATGTAATTGGGTTCTGAATTCGGACCACATCCGAATTCGGATGGTCCGAATTGTAATTGGCCCGAATTTGGGGTGATGGTCCGAAGTTGGTTGGATCCGAATTGGGGTCCGAAACAGGTATTGCCTGAAATTGATCCTTGGTCCGAATTTGGCTATGTCCGAAATTGGTGATCCGGATTGTGAATGGTCCGAAATGGGGATTTGTCCGAAATAGGTTGGGGTCCGGATTGGGATGGACCCGAAATAGTAATTGGTCCGAAACACTGTAGGTCCGAACTGGGTACGGATCCGAATTCGGATGGATCCGGACCGAGTTCATACTTGGTGAAATTTCCAATATTTTCCAGATTTACGTTTTTGACCATTTTTGCATGTTTGAGTATCTAAAATTGCAGATATGAACTTAAATACACTATTTCAACTTATATCATGTCATATTGTACCAAAATAACCCATTTATGTCCATTTTTCTTATGAGTCTCGATGAACACACACACTAAAACACACACTAATTTCAGAAATCATACTTAGGAGTGGAATTTGAATCTGAAATTTGGTATACTACTACATACATACTCGATTTACACATTGCAACAACAATATACAACATGCAATAACTTTTGACATCAAAATCCTATGATTCGGATTTCACAAAAACCGAACCAAAAATCATCAAAAATTGCAAGTTTGGATGAATGTTACCTCATCGTTTGTTGCAATGCTTATAGTTCCTTATTTGCTATCTGAATCCAACTATTTGCACTTGAAATTACTGATTCTTGTGTGTTCCTTAGATGAAGCCGAGAGAAAGAGTGAGAGTGAGAGAGAAATCGGTAGAGAGAGAGAGAGTAGTGAGAGAGTGAGTGGGTGGAAATGAAAGGGTTTTCCCTTTTTATTTCTATTTTGCCCCATATGCACATCATACCCCTCAACTTCGTATCTTTTATTTAACTGATAATATGATCAAAATTAACTTAAATTGATATAATCATCCAAAGGTACAACAATTAAGTCTTTAAAATTGTAAATTACATATAATTGAAAATTGGGATGTTACAGCATGGGCTCCACCACGCCTATACTTCGTCCGCGAAGTCAGGCTGCGCTAAACAAACTTGGGTACTTAGTCTTCATGTCCTCTTCTGATTCCCAAGTATGATTAGCTCCCCGATGATGCTTCCACTTGACCAGCACCATCCTGATTTCCTTGTTGCGGAGTTTCTTGACTTTTGTTTCCAATATGCACTCCGGTTCATCAACGAACCTTAGCCGTTTGTCAATCTTAATGTCCGAATGATCAGTCCATGGTTCCCTCTCGGGCACCAGACTCTTCCTTAAGTACCCAACGTGAAATACCGGGTGAACACCTGATAATTCTTCCGGCAAGTCCAAGTGATAGGACTGATTCCCAATTCTTTCTATTATTTTGAAGGGTCCTATGAATCGAGGCGATAACTTTCCTCGCTTAACGAATCTTGTAACACCTTTCATTGGGGATACTTTCAAGTATACCCATTCATCTTTCTGAAATTCTATCGCTTTGTGTCGGCGATCGTGGTAGTTCTTTTGTCGATCTTGTGCCGTTTTCATGTACTGCCGTATGAGTTGGATCTTTTCATTTGTTTCTTGCAGCAAAGCAGGACCAGCTATTGGAGTTTCTCCTGTTTCCCTCCAACAAGTTGGAGTCCTACACTTTCTGCCATACAGGAACTCGAACGGTGCCATCTTGATAGTGGAATGGTAACTATTGTTGTAGGAGAATTCAACCAGTGGAAGGTGATCGTCCCAGTTACCACCCAAATCCATGACACAGGCTCTAAGCATGTCTTCGAGAGTTAGGATTGTTCTCTCACTTTGCCCATCTGATTGAGGTCTATATGCAGTACTCATTGAGATATGAGTACCAAGACCCTGTTGTAGAGCAGCCCAGAAGTTGGAAGTGAATCTACTATCTCGGTCGGAGACAATAGACTTAGGCACACCATGCCTAATAACGATTTCGTTTACGTAGATCTGGGCAAGACGGTCCAGTGAGTAGGTTTCTCGGATTGGAATGAAGTGTGCAGATTTTGTTAATCGGTCAACGATGACCCAAATGGCATCATGTTGATGACGCGTCTTGGGCAGCTTCGTTACGAAATCCATAGTAATATGGTCCCACTTCCATTCTGGGATAGGAAGAGGTTGCATACTACCATAGGGTTGTTGGTGCTCGGCTTTGACTAGACGACATGTTTTGCACCTTTCTACCAATTGACCAACGTCTCTTTTCAACCCTGGCCACCAGAAGTCGGCTTTCAGGTCGTTGTACATTTTTGTGCTGCCAGGATGAATTGAGAATTTAGATTGATGAGCCTCCTCGAGAATTACATCTCGCATGTTCCCGAACTTAGGAACCCACACTCTGCCATACACACCCTTTAGTCCAGTTCCATCATCTTGCATTAATGGCAACTGAATTCTGATATCTTCGTCTTTAACATTCTCTTCTTTTAGGGCCTGTAACTGAGCAGCCCTAACATCATCTATAATAGTTGAGGTCAAAATTGTAGAAGTCAAGGCATAGCAATATGCCTTGCAGTATGCTTTTCGACTTAGAGCATCGGCCACTACGTTGGCCTTCCCTGGATGATAGAGAATCTCACAGTCGTAATCTTTTATCAGCTCCATTGACCTTCTTTGCCTCATATTCAAGTCCTTCTGACTGAATATATACTTTAAACTCTTGTGATCAGTATAGAGCTGACACTTGGTTCCGTACAAATAGTGTCTCCATAACTTGAGAGCGAAAGTCACAGCAGTTAGCTCTAGATCATGAGTAGAGTAGTCTTTCTCATGTGGTTTGAGTTGTCTAGAAGCATAAGCTATGACGTTTCCTCTTTGCATCAGAACATCACCCAAACCCATGCCTGATGCATCTGTGTAGACAACAAAGTCTTCGTTTCCTTCAGGCAGGACTAACACTGGTGCTTCACTTAGCAGATTCTTCAAGTTGTCAAATGCCATTTGCTGTTCTTCTCCCCAAAAGAAGGTCGCGTTCTTGCGAGTAAGCTTTGTTAGCGGAACGGTGATCTTTGAGAAGTCTTTGATGAATCGGCGGTAGTAACCAGCCAATCCCAGAAAACTCCGAATCTCTGAGGCGTTGCGGGGTGATTCCCAGTTCTGGATAGCTTCGATCTTTGCAGGATCAACAGCAATCCCAGCACCAGATATCACGTGCCCCAAGAATTGGATCTGAATTGAATATTGAGTAAGTACAAGCTAACAACGAGTTTATGATTAAGTATAAGGATCATGAAATTGTTTGGAATGTTGAGACGTACCTGCCTCAACCAGAATTCACACTTAGAGAATTTGGCATAAAGTCGCTCTTTGCGTAGCAACTCTAGCAATTCTCTCAGATGTGCAGCATGATCCTCTTCGGTTTTTGAATAAATGAGAATGTCATCGATGAACACGATGACCGATTTGTCGAGCATTGGCCGGCAGACTCGATTCATGAGATCCATGAAAGCAGCCGGCGCATTTGTAAGACCGAATGGCATTACCAGAAACTCGTAGTGTCCGTAACGAGTTCTGAAAGCCGTCTTTGGAATGTCATCAGGGTGTACTTTGAGTTGATGATAACCCGAACGAAGATCAATCTTCGAGAAGTAGCTTGCGCCTTGTAACTGGTCGAAGAGATCATCAATCCGGGGCAATGGGTATTTGTTTTTGATTGTGACTTTGTTGAGTTCTCGGTAATCGATGCACATACGTAATGTGCCATCTTTCTTCTTGACGAACAGAACAGGAGCACCCCAAGGAGATGAACTTGGGCGGATAAAACCTTTGTCAAGTAGCTCCTGTAACTACTTCATCATTTCCTGCATTTCTGCAGGGGCTAAACGGTACGGAGCCTTTGCTATTGGAGCAGCTCCAGGAATGAGATCAATGCGGAATTCCACTTGGCGATCAGGTGGCAATCCCGAGATATCTTCTGGAAAGACATCTGGAAACTCGGAAACGACTTGAACGGTAGAAGGAGATTGAACTTCAGCCTTTGCATCGACAGCGTAGGCTAAGTAGGCTGAACAACCCTTGGCAACGTGCTTTCGGGCTTTTGCAATTAAAATAAGGCATAAGTCGCCTTTGTGTCTATCACCATAAATACATATGTCCCGGCCCTCGGGAGTGGTAATCTTGATCATTCTTTTCTTGCAAACGATTTGGGCCTCGTTATGAACTAACCAGTCCATGCCTACTATAACATCAAATTCCCCGAACTCCATGGGAATTAGATCTATGTTGAACACTACATCTTCTACAAGTAAAGTACAATTCCTATAAACCTTGTCTGCTTTAACTAACATGTTGCTAGCAGTCTCTATGTCAAGTACAAATTGTAATTTCAAAGTAGGCATATTGAATTGACGAGCAAATGTAGTGGAGACAAACGAACGATTTGCTCCAGAGTCAAATAGTACACGTGCAGGAATTGAATTTACATAAAACATACCAGTGACCACCTCCGGGTCATCTTTTGCTTCTTCAGCTGTGATTTGGAACGCCCTTGTTGGAGCCCTTTGAGATTGATCCCTGCGAGCCGTGGAAGCTACAGAAGATCTTGCTGTTGATTGTGGAGCATTCTGATCTCATGGGGGTTTCGGGCAGTCCCTTGAGAAATGGCCAAGTCTGTGGCAGTTGTAGCACGCATCATCTTTTCGTGGACAATGCTCCCAGTGATGGCCTTTCTGCCCACAGCAGAAACAGTACATGTCTTGAGTCTTGCACTCCCCAGAGTGCGCTTTTCTGCATCGCCTGCAGTCTCTCATTTCTGAACTGGCCGAGAAGGCCCTTCCCTTCTTGGGTGACGAAGTTTGTTGATGGGATTGAGAAGAGAATCGGGAGGATCCAGACTCCCGCTGCCTTTTTGGCGGCGACGGTTGAGTCGGTGTTGCAGCTGCTGAACCGATGACATAACCTGATAATAAGACGATCTGCTCCACATTCCGAGCAGCCTCAAGTAAACCGGCAAAAGTTGTATACCGAACCCCACTCATGGTTCGGCGAATTTCATAGTCTAGTCCGGCCTCAAACCGGGCTATCTTCCTCTCTTCTGTGTCTACTTGATGGGGTGCGAACAGACTCAATCGAGTGAACTCAACGGCATATTGTGTAACCGTTTTCGTTCCTTGAGTCAGATTCAGGAACTTTGCCTCGAGACGTCGCTTCTCGTCGGCTGGACAGTACTGTTGAGAAAACACTTCCTTGAACTCGCTCCATGACATGTGTGACACTACCTCCATCGTCAACACATGTGTCATTGCGTCCCACCACATAACAGCGTCCCTTGCAAACATAACGGTTGCAAAGCGGACCATGTTTTTATCAGCGCAGTCGCTGATCCTGAAAGTTCGTTCCGTGGTGGTGATCCATTCCAATGTTGTAACAGCATCTCCGGTTCCATCAAAAGTAACAGCTCCGTTACTTTTGAAGTCCTGAAACCTACAACCCCTTGATCTATTAGAAGACCCAGTGTCTTGTCTTTCCTCTTTGTCGTCCTGTTGTTGTTCCTTGTTCTTTCGTTTATCAGCTTTACGTTTTGCCTCGGCCTCATCTCTGGCCCTTAACTGATCTGCAAATGACTGAGCCTGCTCAGCCATTCGTTTGGATTGTAGCTCATTGTACTGTTCCATGAGAGCTTGCATCATCTGGAACATTTGCTGAGGAGTCATATCGTCTCCTGACATGTTCTGAAATATAACAACTTATATTTAGAACATTTATTTGTAAGTCCTAAGTATTTACAGTTACCCTTTGTGTTTCCCCGTGTGCATGTCAATCCTATCTTAGTTCAGATCATTACTTAGAAGTTCATTCTAATATCATAACCTAAGTTTGAGTCCAAGTCCTCGCGGACACTTGAAACCTCAAACTAATGCTCTGATACCAAACTGTGACGTCCTTGTTGGATTAATGATATATTTGTAATCTCCAGGATCGACTAACAACCCAATGAGTATCATAATAATTGAAATTGAGTACTTAAATCAGAGTTAAGCAAATCCACACTAAAGCAATGAAAGTAAATGTCTACAGTGTTTAAGTCTAGCTATTACATCATCATAATTGTTTTAATAGTAACAAATTCCCAGCCCCAAAGCTACATCGTCCATGTACCAATTAGCTTCTAAGGTCACCGAGATAAGAATTTGATTGCTTAACATGAAGGTCCCGCTACACTCTTGCCTTTGCCTGTAAACAATGTGAGTCAACAGTAAGCTAAATGCTTAGTGAGATAGCAGATTATGCATACAACAAATATTTCTTTACAAACAATGCTTAACCATGGGCAGTGTAAGCCCCATGTATGTGTGTACAGGCAGTGAAAGCCTCAATGTGTGTGTAAACCATGCATTGCTAGCATGGGGTTGGCAGTTCAAATGCTGATCGGGGATGTGCCGAACCTGATGGGATACGAGTGGGATGATCAGTCCCCGACAGTGGCCTGCTGTCAGCCCCAGTCCAGGTCGCATCAGATTATGAAGTAATGATCATGCAGTGCAAGCATGATGTAAATAGATGCACTTTCAAATGAACGCAAGCTACATGTGTGTTACATGTCAAGTACGAGTGTGCATCATAACAACAAATCATTTCATGAGTGCCAAATGAAGTATATGAACAACGTGAACATGCCATTGAATGTATAAACATGAATGTAAAAACAATAAATGTTCGAATGATAATCTGCAACTCACAGTGATTGGTTTTGTGACTTGATCCTGAATCAATGTGTGTTTTGATAACACCACAATGATCTGTAAAGTAGGTGTAATAGTGAATTTGTGTCAGTAATTGCTTAAAAATTGTATTCTGTAATATTAAATGTAATTGGGTTCTGAATTCGGACCACATCCGAATTCGGATGGTCCGAATTGTAATTGGTCCGAATTTGGGGTGATGGTCCGAAGTTGGTTGGATCCGAATTGGGGTCCGAAACTGGTATAGTCCGAAATTGGTCCTTGCTCCGGATTGGGTTGATCCGAAATGGGGTGGTCCGAATTTCTATTGATCCAAAATTGAGCATGATCCGAAAATGGGGGATCCGAATTCGGATGGATCATCATCCGAGTTCATACTTAGAAAATTTTCTAATATTTTTCAGAATTATGTTTTTGACCATTTTTGCATGTTTTTGAGTCTAATACTGTAAATATAAGCTTAGTAACATTGTTTTAACTTATATCATAACATGTATGTACCAAAAATCCCACATTGGTGTCCATTTTCTACAAGTCTCGAAGAACACACACTAATAACACACACTTAATTTCAGAAATCATACTTAGGCTTCGAATCTGATTCTGAATTTTTGTATACTACATCATACATGCTTGAATTCAGATAATCTATCATAATATATGACATGCATTAACATTTGCATCTTGAATCTTAGAAATCGGTTCACATAAAAACCGACTCAAAAATTTCAAAAATTCGTAATATAAGAAGATTGTTACCTTAAAATGTTTGTTGCAACTGTTATAGTTCCTTAATTGCTGCTTGAATCCAGATTTTGCACTCTAATTGTTGAGTTCTTGTGTTTTTCTTGGATCAAAGCCGAGAGGAAGAGAGAGTAGAGAGAGAATCGGTAGAGAGAGAGAATAGTGAGAGAGTGGAAATGATGAAATGAAGGGATTTTCATCCTTTTTATTTGTATTTTGACTTATTTGCCCACTATACCCCTCAACTTTGTATTTTCTTACTTAACTGATATAATGATAGAAATAACTTAAATTGATATAATATTTCATTAACACAATAATTAAGTCCAAATAATTGTAAATTACACATAATTGAAAATTGGGATGTTACAGAAGGAATCGATTACAATGAGGTGTTCGCGCCAGTAGCAAGGTTGGAAGCAATTCGTTTGTTTCTGGATTTTGCTTCCTTCAAGGGCTTTAAGGTTTATCAGCTAGCCGTTAAGAGTGCTTTCTTTTATGGGAAAGTGAAGGAACTGGTGTATGTAGAACAGCCACCCGGGTTTACAGATCCAAAATACCCAGACAGAGTATATCGATTAGATAAGGCTCAGTGTGGATTGCATCAAGCACCAAGGGCGTGGTATGAGACTCTATCCAACCATCTGTTAGAAAATGGGTTTGAAAGAGGAAGGATAGACAGTACGCTGTTCGTGAAGCAAAAAGGAGAACACTTCATCTTGGTACAAGTGTACGTCGATGATATCATCTTTGGATCATCAGACGAGCAAATGTGCAAGGATTTTGAAAAGGTGATGAAGTCAAAATTCGAGATGAGTGCAATGGGTGAGTTGAATTTCTTCCTGGGTTTGCAAGTTGACCAAAAGAAGGAGGGGATGTTTATCCATCAGACGAAGTATGTCTATGACATATTAGAAAGCTTCGGGATGGAAGGGACAAAACTGACAGCTCATTTCAGCATGCCGATTCAAGTGAATCACAATCTCGGACCGGGTACTGAAAGTGATACCGATGTGGATCCGATGTTATATCGGGCCATGATTGGGTCACTTATGTATTTAACTGCTTCAAGACCTGATATTATGTTTGCTGTTTGTATTTGTGCTAGGTTTCAAGCTAATCCGAAAGAGATGCACATGAAAGCTGTGAAGCGGATTCTACGATACCTCAAGTCGAAACCGAAGCTGGGACTTTGGTATCACGCGGAGGGCGATCTGGAATTGGAGGCGTTCACTGATTCAGACTACGGAGGATGCAGCTTGACGCGCAACTCAACAACTGGAGGTTGTCAGTTCCTAGGAGAGAGACTCGTTTCCTGGCAATGCAAGAAACAGACTTCGGTAGCCATGTCAACGTGCGAGGCCGAATACGTTGCTGCTGGTAGTTGCTGTTCACAGGTTCTGTGGATACAACAACAATTGCGGGAATACGGTTTGACTTATACTCATACTCCTATTAGGATAGATAACCAGTCAACAATTGCCATAACTAGTATTCCAGTTAAACATAATAAAACAAAGCACATAGACATAAGACATCATTTTATACGTGATTGTGCTGAAAAGAACTTAATCAAGCTGGTAAAAGTGGCAACGGATGATAATAATGCTGATTTATTTACCAAAGCTTTTGATAAGTCACGTTTTGAGTATTTGATTCAACTAAACGGAATGCGTAACCCAGAGTGAGTTGACCTTAGTAGAGTTTTATTTCTTTTTATAGTAGTAGTATTTCTTTCTTTTTTATAGCAAGTATGGTAGCTTAGGATAGTTTCCTTTTATAGTAAGTTAGTAGGCTATTATATTTTCTTACTTTTATTTATGAAAAAAAGAGAGAAAACCATTAAAAAAAAATTCAAAAAATAAAAAAAAATAAAGAGAATATCAAAAAAAGAGTTTAAGTCTTAGATGCATAGGTTCAAAGTGACGAAAATTAGCATAGTTAATAGAAGCTCTAAGTGTTTAGCTTTCACACATAATGCACCTAATACGCTAAGTGTAATACATTATCTAGTAGGTAGTGTTGGTAGGCATAATACATATAGGGAGTCTCAAGGCTAATAAAATATTCAAGAAAAAGTCGTGTCACTAACTTAGATGTATGACCAATAGGTCTTAATTTTTATGTTAGAGACATATAGACCTTGATTCTAAATGAGGTATGTAAACTTTCTGGGGATGTATAGCAGCATCAGATACATCTTAAAATGGAAAGAATCGAAAAATCATACTGGGTTGAGAGTCAAAACAAGTAACTCTGTTGTACGTAAGTACAGACCTGTTGCCTCTGTTTTGATTCGAGTTAGCAAGATAAGTCGCTTTGTTGTACGTCGGTACAGACCTGTCACCGTTGTCTTGCTAGCTTTAAAAATAAACCTTAAGACAAACCAAGACACTTTGTTGTATGTAAATACAGACCTGTGTCCGATGTTTGCCTTTTAAAGGAAGTTTGCAAATACCAAAAAGTTATAATCATTGTGTGTATGCCTTGATCATAAAAGTATGTCTAACTATGAGTCACGTAAGATAATTTCATGATAAATAAAAAGGCCAAGGGATATACCGAAATGTAACATGTTTAAAGGGAAAATAATACCAACAATCGGCTAGAAATGTATGTCACGACAAACAATCAAAGGAATCAAAAATTCCTAAGTGTGAAAGTTTAAATACTGAAAGTGTGTATTTGACACCGCTATCTGATTGAACCTTTCTTTGACTATACTCGTCAAAATTATTCTGTTAAGTGTTTAGTGTAGGTTGTAAATTTTAAATAATGTAATTTAGTCTAAGCTTAATTTTTGTTCACAATTTTTACTTTAATTTATCTTAGTTTATTTTGTTTTTAGATTTTATTTTTATTTTTACTTTTACTTAGGAAAAAGGTCAAAATTACTGAGGGTGCATTCCTAGTTGAACAAAATAAACATTGCGTGAAAATCTTGTGCTTAGGGTAAAAGATTTGGCATAGTTTATTCCGTTACACGAAAGGTTGAAAAAGTTGAATTTAATTCATAGATTTTCGAAATTTTCAAATTTTCAAAGTTAAGTTCGAGTTTAACCAAATTCGAATATATATATATTCGAATTTGGCAGAGACTTCGAATTTGGCAATAAACTCGAAAGTGGTAACAAACTCGAAGGTGGTTAGTATAAATAGGTCAACAGTGACGAGTCATAAATCACCTACCTTCGACTTTGACCCTTCGAGTTTATCAGAGAGATTTCGAGTTTGTGCTTCGAATTTGCCGTATTCGAGTTTCATACTATTTGTCGACTTTTGTCAATTTGTGTTCAAAACTACAAACAAATCTAGGTATAATCAATAATGTTGTACAAGATTTAGGTGGTTTTAGACTCCATTTGAGCCAAAATTAACGGATTTTGAAGTTTTAAAGGTTGAAAGTTTGTATTTCTAAATAACAAACTTTGAACCAGTGAAACATCAAATTGACCACAACTATCTTTGATTAGAACCCATTAGGACTAATGAATGTAATTTTCTAAGTCTAAAATGGTTAAAATATTGGATTTTTGGTGTTATCCGTACCGACTCCTTCGAATTTGTTCTTAAATTCGAATTTGATAGAGGCTTCGAGTTTGTCACTAAACTCGAAGATGCCATTAAATTCGAATTAAGGATAGTTTCGAATGTGTTTTCGACTTTAATATTTATTTTCAAATTATTTGCTTAAAATTTAAATCAAACTTGTAGAAATTCATAGATGTTAGATTTTGTACTTATACAAGTTCAAAATAAAACAAATTTGAATTTAAACAAGTTTATGTCTATCTTAATAATTCTAATATCTTATATGCTTTAATGTGCAGACATGGCAGATAGAATCTTCGTGCCTAAGCATAATATGGTCATATCTCTGGACCATGCGATTCCAGAGGCTCAAGCCTACCGCCAGATGGTGGATTTTTTTATTGGATCAAGGATTGCATATGCTCTATCCCATAATATTCAGATAGTCATCCCATATGTTCGTCAGTTTTGGGATCATCTAAAAGTTGACTGTACTGTTACTCCAACAGTACTAAGGACGAGGGTCGCTGGACAACCTCTAGTGTTTTCAGCCGACATGTTACGGCAAGTACTGCAGTTAGGCTCTTAAGAGCAAGAAAATGGGCCGATTGACTTCCCGTTATCAATCAGGCAGGCGGCTTTTGTTTGAATGGGATATAGCCTGGACGTGGCTAAGTCCTCTTTCATGAAGAGTGGGCTGATAGGACAGTGGCGATATCTAGCACACGTTTTTATGGTGTGTTTTGCCGCCAAGAAAGCAGGATTTGATTGCATTATGTCAAAGATTCAGTCATGGATGATAGCATTGGTTTACAATCAACGATTTAGCTTCTCAGAGATGTTCTTTACCGAGTTTGTTCAACAAATAACAGCTCCAGACAGAGAAAGATTTCTGCTATATCCAAGATTCGTAATGACCCTGATTAGACATTTTCTACCGAATCTGCCACAGCTGAATGACATTCAAAGTGTTGCAGTGATTGATAAACGCATCTTTGCAGATTGTCAAGTTCATCGAGGAAGATTAGCGAGGCCAGTGGAGGCACCACTGTTTGGGGCAGTAATTAATCCAGATTTCCAAGTCGGGGAAGATGCCAACTGGGCAGGGGATTTACAGGCTCCACAGCAACCGCAACAACAGCAACCGCCACAACCGAGGCCTCAGCAACAGAGGAGGAGGCAAAGACCGTCTGCGAGACAAACTCAGGCTGCTAGGCCTTCAACGAGTAGAGTTCAAAAGACAGTTGAAGCTGGTCCGTCAGGTGTTGGAGCTAGTACTTCAGATGTAGCTCGCGGAACTGATCAAAGGGCGGAAACATTAGAAGAGATATGGGCATCTAGTCCGAATGCAAATGAGCAAATTACTGCTGAGCTTGTTGGAGAACTTCTGGAACCACCAGAAGGGGAAGAAGATTTGTTTAGGCAGATAGATGAATATGTGCATGTTGAACAAGAGAGTGAATCAGACTCCGAATCAGAAGAAGCTGAAGAAATAGAAGTTGAGGGCCCAAACACAGTGACTGCAGATCCGTCCATTCACATAGGGACATATGGATCAAGATTAGTTGTGGTTGAGGAAGGATTTAGAAGGAGAAGAGCTTCAAGGGAGTCAGATGACTCAGAAATTGAGGAAGAAGAAGTAGCTCCTTTGATGCCGAGGCAGAGAGCAAAGAGACATCGCTTCATGCAGGGTGCTTCATCAGCCTCTGCTCCTGAGCCAGAAACACCTACCGCCCAACCATCAGAATCCATTCCACAACCACCACCTGTTCAAGCATCCGTTCCTCCACCAATCATCCCCACTCCCATCCAATCCATACCATCCACATCATCAACCTTCATGGACAATCAAAGGTTTTCTGAGCTGAGGAACAAGGTTGACTTCCAGCAAGTCCAAATCTTTCGATTGACAAAAGCTGTTGGTGAGATACAGACTCATAACGCAAATATTGATAAAGATAATGCTGAGTTAAAGAAGCATGTTGGAAAGATTGAGGAAGAGAATCTGGAGCTTAAAACCTTTGTTGCAGATCAAGCTGCTGAGATTCGATCGATGCGATCCCTCATTGAGCAAATACTGAAAAATCTAAAGGCTCAGGGGGAGACGAGTTGTAGAGATCCGGAGGTGCAGCAAGGGGGAGATGATGAAGGCGATGATCCCAATGCACAGAAAGAGAATGAGCAGAGTAGATTTTCCTGCTGCAATATATGCTGAAACTTAGGGGGAGCCTAGTCAAGGTGAAGCCAAAGGAGGAGAGGCAAGTTCCTCGAAGGTGGTCGAGAGCGATATGAATGAAATCATTGAAGCTCTGATGGATATCGAGGAAGAGCCGTTAGATTTTGACTTTGATTTTGAGGATGAAGTTGAAGACCTGGAAGAAGGGGAGTTCGTGCCTGAAGACATAACAGACTGGAAATCTGATAATGAGGTCCATGTTGATGAAGAAGATGAGGCGAATGAGATCATCGTTCAACAGAATCCATTCACAGATACATATGTGTCGGAAGGAAATAATATGATTGACATAGAAGCGGTCAAAGCTGCTTTAAATGTTGAATCATCATCTGAAGAGCCTACCAGAGAGCTTACAAATGAAGAAAAGAGAAAGATGTGGTTCAGGGCAGAGAATAAGGAGTTAGAGTTGAAGAAAAAGATGTGCGTGCCTGGTACTGGAGAGCTGTCAGGAAATATTCTAAGCTGGTTCTTTAATCGAGAACTGCAGCTATTCATTATCAAATGAAAGGATGGCCTCCAGTATCTCAGAAGAAGACTGAAAGATTTCAACTCCTTGCCAAAGGTTGAGATAAAGGTGTTGGCATGGAAGGAGCTCATAAATATTGGTGACGATCCTTACGCTGAAATAATAGCTAAGATCATTAGAAAGGAAGGGAGGTCGAGAAAGTTTGAAAGGCTCAATCCGAGAGTTGGCAAACTAGTAATGGACAATACCAGAATTGATCCTCTAACTGGTAGACCTTGGTTGAAAATTCAATATAAACCAGTTAGATGTGAGAGAAAGTCTCTCTCAAGCCAATGCCACAAAATGTTTTGAATAATCTCAATTAGTGGTATGTGGAAAGTGAAACAAGTGAAGCGGTGATGGAAGACTTTGAAGAAAAAGTAATTCTTAGAGTATACGATCCGCTGCACCTAGTTAATCTCTCGAAAGATGACCTTCAAGTTCTACATACTCATCAAATCTCGAGTGATGCACATATGGAGTTTGAGGCTAGAAAGTATCAGAATGTAGTTAAAGTTTGTGTTGAGCAAGGCCTGTATGCTGGCAGTAGTTTGAATAAATCTAGTTCTTGATCAAAATGTAAATAGTTAGAAGCTATCGTCAAGGGGGAGTCTGTTGGTACACCCTGTGTGACGATAGCAGTCTAAGTTGTATTAGCATTTTGTCTTAGTCATGTTACAAAGTATTGAATACTAACTAGTGTTTGATATATGTTTTTATATGTGTTTGATAGTTATTGATTGTATGTTTGAACTTGATGTAATGTATTACAAGAAGTTCAAACATAAAGTCCAAAGATTAATTCAATCATAAGTTAGAACATATGTTTAAATAATAGTTTAACTTGTGAATTTCGAATTTAGGGCATATTCGAATGTACAGATTCGAATTTGGTATAAATTCGAATAAGGCAGATTCGAATTTGTCAAGGGAACAAATTCGAATGGGCCTTGGGCCTGGATTCGAGTTTGTCCCATGACAAACTCGAATGGATCACTATAATTAGGGATTAACTCGAATGTTTAGTAGACTTTTGCAGAATTCGTGTGAGCAATTAGCAAAAGGCGATCTCGAGTTTATCAGCTGATATTGTGTTTGTTCGGAGAGAATCATCGTGTAGGTTCGTTCGTCGTCGATCGTACAACGTTGTGGTAGTCTCCGTGTTCCGTGTGAGTGTTATATCCGTCAAGCTGCTAACGAGGATTCCGCACTCGTTGGTGTGTGTCGCGTCTAGATAGATCTGTTAGTTCAAGACCTTACAGTGCATTGCTTTTATAACATTATTTGCTTGATTTGAATATATGCAGCAATTGAATATATGTTGGTAAAACACATTTAACATATGCATTATTTGACATGTGCAAATATACATATGCAGTATTGAAAACATGCAAATAATGGCACTAAACATGTTCAACAGAAAGGGAATTGCATTTAAAACCTTGACTGAGGATTTTGAACATGTGCAATAAGGGTATATGTATGGATTAAAACACAATTAACATGTGTATTACTGAAAATTTGCCAATATATGTGTGCAGAATGGGAATTATGTAAATATGTTAATTGGCAATGCAACCATATAACATATTGAACGTGTGTAATGTTGTGCTAAGTGTTATATCGAACATGTTCAATAACATAAAACTTTGTTTAGGCTGTGAACCTGTTCACTAAATAGCAGTGTTCAATACTTAGAATAACATGTGCAATAATTGGACAATTTTTGGAAGTCATTTATTACTCACATGAGCATGTACTTGTACAATAGTTCAATTTCTATATTAGATTACTTCAGTTTTTATATTTTGAAGGTGTAGTCGATCAAAATGAAACACTTGTTGAAGAGGATTTGGAAACAAGTATTGACCAATATGAAGTGAATGGTAACTGAAGATGCATTTTTTCCATTCACTTGTATGTTTCTAAAATATGATTTTTAATTAAATGTATTCTAATTTACTTGTTCATTGGAATTAGATGAGAGAGACAGAGATGATGACGAAAATTTATCAATAGAGACAAATTCGCCTGGTGGTAATATGTATGGGACACTGAAAAGAGAATGTTTGGATGTGCCTGTACACGGAAGTGTTTTCGATAGTCTTGAAAAGGATATAATTGCATACGAGGAGTATGCAAAATCTGTGGGATTCACAACACGTCGATCCACAGAAACACGAGCAAGAGATGGGACAACAACACTAAAAAAGGTTGTATGTAGCCGTTCAGGTAAGACATGTGATGGAACATACGCTACTGATGGAGGAGTATCAAAATCAAATAAGCGTATTAGGCCATCAAGTAGGACAGGATGTTGTGCTCAAACCACATGTGGATATTTGAGTATGGGTAGGTATATAGTGAAACTGTTTGTTGAAAAACATAAACACCCAATGGTACCAAAGGAGGATAGGTATCTAATGCGCACTAATAGGAATCTTAACTATGGTAAACAATGTTTTATATATGATATGTCGAATATCAATATAGGTGCAGTTAACGCCCACAAGATAGTTTCTCAGATGTCTGGAGGATACAATAAAACTGGTGCAACAAAAATAGTTTTCAAAAACTTTGCACGTGAAATTAAGTGTTTCATAGGCGAGAAAGATGCACAAATGATTGTTGACAAAATGGAAAGTGCTAAGAAGTCTGGATTTGTTTATAGTTTTGAGTACACGTGTGCGGCCAATAGGTCTCTACTAGGGATGTTCTGGGCAGATGAAACAGGAAAGAATAACTACGATGCATTTGGTGACATAGTATCATTCGATGCCACGTATCGTAGAAACAAGTAACTTTCATGACTTTTTTCAATTACTTATTTTGAAAGGTATAATTTTTAGTCTGTATTTGATTGATATTTTAATGAGCAGATACAATATGGTTTTTGTTCCTTTTATTGGCAAAAACAATCACAAAAAGTGTGTGACATTTGGTGCTGGCCTTCTAGTGAATGAGGAAACTGTTACGTACGTCTGGCTACTAAAGACATTTCTAAAGACATTTGGGCGAGAGCCTGTTGTTGTGGTTACGGATCAAGACCCGTCCATGAAGGGTGCAATAGAACAAGTGTTCAAAACAGCTCGACATCGTTTTTGCATGTGGCATATAACGCAAAAAATCCCAATTAAGGTTGGTTGCAGTTGATAACCAATTTTAATTTCACATTCATTGTTGATAGGAAATGCGTAGTATAATTGTTATTGATTTTGTGCATTGTTTAACACCTGGGATATTCGCTGAGCAACGATAGTGAATTCAGAGATCGATTCAACAGTATTGTTTGGACTTATTTATCTAGTGAATCAGAATTTGAAAAATAATGGAGAAGCATGATAAAAGATAATGGACTTAATCAAGATATGTGGATGAATGACATGTTTCATATCAGAGATCAATGGATTCCGTCGTTCTTCAATGACGTTATATTTGCTGGACTGATGCGGACAACGTCAATGTCGGAGAGTGAAAAAAACTTCTTTGGGCATTTTGTAACCGGTGGTTCAACGCTTGTGGAGTTTATGAGTAGGTATGATTCTGCCATGTTCAAACAATGTGATAATCAGCGTACACTAGAATATAATTGTCGAGAAAGGAGGCCAAAACTGAAGACGCCATTGACAGTTGAAAAAACAGCACTCGATGTGTACACAAATGAAATATTTACATCCGGGCAAGTTGAGATTGTTGCGTCTGCGTTTACTTGTACATCAACAAGCATTGTAAAAGAGGATGATACAAATGTTTGCATTGTTCAAGACTCTGAACACGATGGTACCCACAAGGTGTAGTAATTACAATAAATTTTGAAAAGATAAACTGTAAAAAAAATTTTAAACTGATGTGTGAAAATAATTTATTTTGCAGGTGTTGTGTACTCTATTGGACAGTGAAATAATGTGTACATGCAAGTTGTTTGAGCGAATTGGTATACTTTGCAGACACATCTATTATGTGTTTAAGGCATTTCGGATTTCTGATGTTCCTGAAAACTACATACTCACACGTTGGACAAGGAATGCCTTTCATTTTCCGTTCTAAAAAATGGACCAAACATGTCAAAGGCAAAATGCAGCTGAAAAAATCATGATGCAAATGTCTTTGTCGATAAGATCTTTGGTCTATCGTATTGGAAACGATCCAGATAAGTTACAAATGTTAAGCGATGCATGGGATGATACAGTTAAAAAATTAGAGCTTAACCCTGGAAATCAGCCTTCAAATAAAACGTCGGTGCTAGAAAGCGTTATTGGAACTGCTCAACCAACTGAAATTAATGTACTTGTTCCAACAGGCATACGAAAAAGGGGTGTGGAAAACACAAGAGACTGGTCAGAGAGCGTGAAAAGGCAGGCAACAATGCATCAAAACAAAATAGAGTGTGTAAGATGTGCAACGAGGCATCGTATCATGATTCAAGAAATTGTCCGATGAAGAAATGACTATTTAATTTTTTTTGTTTTTTCCTTTCTAGTATTTGTTAAGCGTTTTTGCAATACAATATGAGTTAATGCTTTGAGATTTTCGTAAAGATGTTTGATTTTAATTGGAACTTGATGTGTTATTGAATGATTAGGTTATATTTTAAAATATTTTAATGTTTGATTTTGTATTGTCCCAATTGTAAACCAATTATGTTTTTATTTGTTTAGTTTTTTAAAATTTAGATTTGTTTTTGCTTCGTGAGTATGTTTAGTTTGTGCATTGAATATGTACTTATTTAGAAAATATAAGTTATAATACAATTCTGAAAATGTGTGTACCCTTGATAAATGGAGATTGAACATGTGCATTGAAAATATAAAAATAATAAGTGCATATAAACTGTAATGGGAAACCATTTTGAAAACACAGCTTTATTTGGAATATGAAAAAAGATAAGGTACTGAACATGAGCAACGTACATCTAAAGTAGGACTAGTTTATAATAAAGGATTATAGAAGTTATTGAACATGTGCACTAAAATATAAAAAGACAAACCATTATGTGAAACCATCTTGAAAACACATCTTTCTTTGATATATGAAAAAATATCAATTACTGAACATGTGCAAGATATACTGAAAATAGGAGTAGTTTTCAATAAGAGAATACAGAATATATTGAACATGTGCATTAAAATATGAAAAGATAAACCATAATAGGAAACAACTTCGAAAACACAACTTTATTTTAAATATGAAAAATCATTAGTTACTGAACATGTGCAAAATATAGTGAATATATGACTAGTTTACTAAAAACGAATAGAGAATATATTGAACGTGTGCATTAAAATCATGTATAATAAACATGTGCAATGTTATCATTCAACCAGTGACAAAACTACAAAAATTAATCAAAAGAATACTGATATAACAATAGAAATATACTATAATTCTAAAAGTTTTTTTGCATTGCTGGAAACAAAACCACCCAAAAATAAAACATATTCGTTTCGTCATTAATATAATTCTAAATTAAGCGTCTAATGTTAAGTAATAAATCATGAATCTATATTTTGACCATCAACTTCCGGTTCGCATCCATACGCTCATGCTTCGTTAACTCGACAACTCTTTTTAAACGTTCTTTTTCCGACTTCTTCAACATATCATGGTAATCAGCTTCCTCCAAGACATCATCTCTTCGCTTGTTCATGGTGTGCAACAAAATCTTAGCGAGATAACGTACTCGTAAGTCATTCAATATACTCTCCAAACGTGGACCCTCTGTTGATAGACCGGAATTCCATTCTCTAACTGTTGAACCTTTGAACGTCTCAAGATGGCGCATCATGAAAACCATAGACTCTCTCTCGTATGAGTTTGTTATCCGTATAGGGCGTAGCAGATATGCATTCATACCCTCAACTGATTTAGCTTTAGGATGTTCCCAGTCTTCGAGTTACCGAGCAAAAAGTGATTGCTGATATTGATTATGTCAATTGATTACTAAGATGTAATATAGATTAACATATAACATGATAATGAACATTTTTAATTTTGAATATGTAATTCGAGTAGAAGGATATAATGTAGATTACCAATAAATTTGGTATTCCATGGTAGTGTATATCTAACGGTAGATCGGACCTCATGTGATCTAGAATTTGATATGTGTTTGCTTTGAGGTTAAAGCAACAAATGAATTGAAGGCTGTCGGTTATAACGAGGAAAACACCTGGTTATGAATTAAAACTAGTATCAGACATTAATATTTTAATGTTAGTTAAAACATAATTGATTTGTCTATATTCGAATATAAATTGTACCATATCACCAACTTTCATGTCCCAGAAATTAAAATGGAGTTTCAGACAATCCTGAATGTTCTGTACGAACTCTATATATGCTTGTTGAATGGTGATCTTGCCTTTAATCAAGGCTTCAGGCTATTTTGATATTACATAAAAATTAATTACATGTTAAAACGAAAAGTAAAAATGAAAATTAAATGAACACGTGCAACATAGGTTTAAATTCTTCATTACGTGAAGTACTGCACATGTTTAGTACTGCACCTGTGCAGCAAAAGACATGTGCAGCAGTGAACATGTTTTGTTTTGTACATGTGCAGTGGATAACATTTCCAGTAGTGAACATTTTTTGTTTTGAACATGTTCAGCAGTAAACATGTTTTGTTTTGAACATGGATTCAATAGCACACACTCAACTTTCTGTTTTGCTGTTACATTGTAGCAACAAGTAAAAAACTGAATGGGGCAAATTGGATGCTTAAAACATTAAGTCAAAAATGAAAATAAAATAACTATTTATGAATGACATATAAAATATACCAGTATGTTACTATCAAGGAATAGACGGAACAGTGACGAAGGGCTTCTGTATTCTTCATCTTTGTTTAACACTACAGTCTAAACATCAATCGCTAATTGATCCAGATAGCATCCAGGCATCATCGATTCAAAAGTTACATGTTGAAACTTAATTGCATCACTGGCTTGAAACAAGAAGTGCCTGCAAATGCTGATATTTATAATTGTGTGATGTCATGGTGCACATGTACAGTGAGGAACAACGTCATGCATTAAAACAATAAGTTAGTACCATGGTTTTTTTCTGAGTGCAAAGATAGTATCCGCCAGCTTTAAATCTGTCATATCAAGGGGTTTAGAAATGTTTATTTCACGACTAACATACGGAGACTTCAAAGCAGACGCTACTGATCTTTCCCTTTAGGTCCTACTAACAATCTTATGACGAGCAGAAGTTGGAGTAATCAATTGGGTGCTTGGTTTATTTGGAAGTATAAACTTGACTCCTTTCTCTTTGTTTTGAACTGGATAGATTTAAATGTTTCAAGACATTAATACATAGTTCTGGGCATTAAAAAAACAGTAGAGAAAGAAAATCATAAATACAACTAGTCATGACGGCCCGTGCGATGCACCGGGCTATTGATTTTGTTATTTAATTCATATGTAATTATTAGAAACGTGTCTTTATAATGACCACTACTATATAAACTCTAGATTGAGGAATTTACCAAGGATAAAATGTTGTGAGATATAGACTTAATTGATTTCAAATTTTTCTGCAGCAATCTAGCAATACCAAGTTATAAAAATACAAATACTTTAATTTAAAAAAACAACCGTTTATAAAAATTTGTTTACGTTTTTATAACTATTTGTTTGAGGGGATATAAAAAATGTTTAAGTTTGAAATAAAAGGGAATGAATTACTATGTGATTGTGAGATTTTTTAAAATTTGAATATCAATAAATCATGAACCTAGCCAATTAATATCTTTAAGAATCACTATGTTAGTACACTTACATATTTAACAAAAGTTAATTAAATGATTAATGCTATTGTTTATTAATAAATTATTATTAACTAAAGTAACTAATACTTTTATTTATCGCATATAACTCAACTTTTATGTTAAATTTAAAAATACAATACATACACGTGTTTATACCAATATTTATGTTACAATAAGATTTTGTATTTCGCGGTATTTTTTATATTTTAGATTTCATTTTGCTTTGATATTTTAGACATTTATTACGTGTAATTTATTATTTATTTTGGAGTCTTTGTATATAAAAAAATAAAGAGTTAAGAATTCATATATACATAACACAAATAATGATCGCGTTATAATTCATTCTTTTACAAAATATGCAATGAAAATTACGTGCAATTTATAAGAACTATTTATTTTTATATCTTTTATTGTTGTTTATTCATTAGTGATACAAAATACAAAAGTTGATGTTATTAATGATAAAGAAATTAATAATGTTTCCATAAATGATAAAAATGTAAAAAAAAATTGTTGTTATTGTTAGCAATTGACATTTGGTATTTACTTAAATTAATATCTAGAATGTTATTCAAAACTGTCATAAATTAAACTTTATCTTTATTTAATTATTTGACGATTGAAATATTAGTTAAATAAAGTTATACCATCTAAAATTTTAATTATTAATTAATTAAATATTAGAAATCAAACAGATAACTATCTTAATTAATTATATATTAATTAAATATAAGATCAGTGTAATTTATTTTTAAGTAATTAAGTAATCTTAAATAAATTGTTATAAGTAATTTATTTCATATTTATGTCTTTTGGTTAATTATGCTACGAACGTATGATAATTTTGTTAACAATTTAGTATGATGATTTATTTTAATTAAATATGATAATTTTATAAAAACTCAATTTTATTAAAATAAAAATAAAGAATTAAACGAACACCATAACTTATAATGCTCAACTCTTTTAGGTATAGACTCCTATATTTGTGTGCTCCAATGACAACAAATTTAAATTACATATACATCAAGCATTTTATAATTAGAAACAAATAATCTTTTATAACGTAAGTTAATATTTGAATTTATTAACTTAGTTATGATACATGTGTAATTACTATTTGAAGAAGTATTATCTAATTAGTGGTCATACCTTAATCATTAGAAATACTAGTCATGATGACCCGTGCGATGCACCGGGCTAATTGATTTTTATTTAATTTCCACTATATTTATAAACTTTATATTGACCAATACTATACATACATGTGAAAGAGTGTGAGTGGATAAATGTAAATATTTTAGATATTTGGAATTTTTCCTAATCTCCATCTTGTTTGTAACCAATGAAATAAACATAATCTAATGTAATCAAGGTTTGATTGTTGATAAAATTAAACATCAAATTCACAATATGACAGGTAATATTACTACATTACCATTAAAATAATCACAAAAATATACAGAACATATTAAATCATTATGCCAACAATAAATATGTTGCACAAAACATATGGACAATTATTCCTGCGTTAAATACAAAACAAAAAAAAACTTGGCACCCAAAAGCCCCTTGATACAAAGATTGATGATAAAAGTTTTTGGACAACAATTTTGTGTATATATATATATATATTCTAATATAGAGCACAAATCTACATGATTATTCACTTCATAATTCACCCAACATCATACTCTTAACCTTTGGATTTGTCATCCACATCAAGATTACTAAGCTCTCTTTCTTCTTGTGATTTTAGCTTTTCTCATCAAAGTTATTATTACTCAATCATCCATCAATGTGAATTACACAATTTAGATGCCTAGAATCATTATGATTAATGTCACCAGAAACATTCGGCCAGTTTCACACATTTAACGTAATTGCGGACTATGTAAACCTTAAAGTTCACTTCTAAAGCTGTTGGATTATTACGTTGTCTTTTCCATGGTTTCCTTCGAAACATCCAACCCTTACACAGTTGACATGTTTGTTGACTACATAATCGTTGAAGTTTACTTCTAAAATGATCTATTATTGATAGAATATGTGGAAACCCGGCGTGTTTCAGAACAACCGGCCCAATCAGCGTCAGTGTAACAGACCAAACGATTAACAGTGGATGGGCGGAGAAAAAGACCATGAGTAAGAGTACCCTTCACATAACGAAGAATGCGTTTGAGGGCATTCAGATGTGGTTGGCGAGGATCGTGCATATACAGACATATTTGCTGTACAGCATAAGCGATTTCCGGACGATTGATCGTGAGGTACTGTAATGCACCCGCAAGACTCCGATAGAGAGTAGGATCATCGACTGGTTTGCCAGAGGAGGGTAGTTTAGACTTTGTCTCAGCCGGTGATGAGCAAGGATGACAAGTGTCCATGCCAGCACGAGAAATGATTTCTTGGGAAAAAACTATCTGAGACAGAAAAAGGCCCGAAGAGGAGCGTATAGCGGAGACCCCTAGAAAGAAGAAAAGAGTGCCAAGGTCAGTCATTTTGAACTCAGACGAGAGACGAGAGATGACATGATTGACCAGAGATTGGGAGGAAGCTGTGAGAATGATATCATCTACATACAATAGAAGGTAGATTGTATCACGACCATGATGACAAATAAAGAGAGAACTGTCAGATTTACTTGAATGGAAGCCGAGAGACGTGATGAAGACAGCGAATCGATGAAACCAGGCGCGAGGAGCCTGTTTGAGACCATACAGGGCTTTTAGAAGGCGACAGACATGCTGTGGGAAAGAGGAATGAACATAGCCAGGAGGTTGCTTCATATAGACTTCCTCCGATAATTCACCGTTGAGAAAAGCATTTTTGACATCAAGTTGATGAATCGGCCAGTTTAGGGAGAGAGCAATGTTGAGGACCATTCTGACAGTGACTGGTTTGACAACAGGGCTGAAAGTTTCGTCATAGTCAAATCCAGGCATTTGAGAAAAGCCTTGAGCCACCAGACGGCCCTTGTAACGCTCAAGGCGACCCTGACTATCGAACTTATGGCGATATAACCAACGGCAGCCAACAATGTTGACTTTTGGTGGAGGGGGGACAAGATCCCACGTGTGATTGGAGAGAAGGGCACACATTTCAGCGTCCATGGCTGCCTTCCAATTTGGATCACGAATAGCCTGAGCAGAAGACTTGGGAATTGGGGAGAGAGAGTCAACTGCTGAAAGATTGAAGATGTGACGAGGTTTGAGACTACCAGTGCGTGAACGAGTCGTCATGGGATGGTTGGAGGTGGGGCCCTGATGAAGGGCAGAAGTGATGGCTACAGGAGCAGGATGCACAGATTTAGTGTGCGGAGAGTGAGGAGCATCAGACGATTGTGGTCGGTTATCGACTGTAGGAGCATCATCATTTGTGATGGGCATATCACTCGAGGGAGGCGAGGGAGAAGGAGGGGAGGGGGTGTTGGATGAGGAGGCAATGTGTTCATTGGACAGCAAAGGGGAGGTGGTGCTATCATCAGAGAACACTTCATACTCAGAGGGGGATGGGGGTGTATGAAACGAGGCATATGGAAAATGGTCTTCATCAAAAATGACATGGCGAGAGATAATAATGCGATGAGTGATGAGATCATAGCATCGATGTCCTCGATGACAAGGAGAAGGACCGAGGTAGACACAAGCAGTGGAGCGAGGTGAGAGTTTGTTTGGGGTCGTAGATGAGAGGTTTGGATAACAGAGGCACCCAAAAACACGTAGATGTGTGAAATCCGGGAAAGTATCGTATAAGAGCTCACATGGGGTTTTAGAATCCAGAGTGGTAGTGGGGAGAATGTTCAGAAGATGAACAGACATGGTGAGTGCTTCAACCCAGAATTTAGGTGGAATGGAGGCTTGGAACAGGAGCGTGCGTACCACATTGTTAATGGTGCGAATGGCTCGTTCAGCTTTGCCATTTTGTTGAGAAGTGTAGGGACACGAAAAGCGAACTTTAATGCCATGTTTTTGGAAAAATTCAAGTAATTTGGTGTTATTAAATTCACGGCCGTTATCACACTGAAAGGATTGTATATCGGTTTTAAACTGATTTAACACATATGCATGGAAAGTGGTAAAAACTTGAAACACATCCGATTTAGCACGCAAAGGGAACACCCATAAGAAATGAGAATAATCATCCAAAAACAGTATATAATATTTAAAACCACTCAAACTTGATATAGGAGATGTCCACAAGTCTAAATGAACTAGTTCAAAAATCCGTGAAGTCTTTGTTAGAGACTTTGAAAAAGACAAACGACAGTGTTTACCTAGTTGACAAGCGTGACACGTAGGTAACAGTGCTTTGGAACAAGAAATAAAATTACGAGAACGTAAAAAATTAAAGGTAGTTGTGCCCGGATGACCAAGACGACGATGCCACACATGAGGAGACAGGGCAACCATAGCAGTGGCAGGCGACATGGAAGGCAGAGAAGGCTGAAGAACGGGGTAGAGATCACCAGTACTGTCAGAGCGATGGAGGAGACGCCCTGTATCAAGATCCTTTATGGAGAAACCAAAAGGATCAAATTCAATAGAAACCCAGTTATCAAGAGTGAACTTACGCACAGAGATTAAATTCTTAACCATATGATCAGAAACAAGTACATTTTTCGGTGCCAATTTATTTTGTGATAATGGAAGAAATGTATCACCAATGCAAGAAACCGGAAGTAAAGCACCATTACCAACCATGATTACTTTTGACTTGCCACAAGGTTTAAGAGAAAGTAGATTACCTTGGTTGAATGACATGTGGGAGCTTGCACCAGTGTCCATATAGTAGTTGTTATCCTGATTCTGTTGTGGCGACTGTGCAGACATTGAACTGAAGAGAGCTGCCAGATCTGTGAACTGAGGCGAAGCTGCATTGGCAGGAGAAACCGGAGGAGGCGCAGCATAGAGTGCCGATGGAGTGTGAGTCCCGGCATGAGTTGGTGTGGAAGACACCGGCTGACGATAGTTACCTCCAAACTGAGAAGCCTGAGATTGCTGATGTAATGCATTCTGAAGGAGCTGAAGAAGTTGATTGTTGAATGCCGGTGGGGCACTTGATTGACTTGCATCACGAGAATAACCTGTAATAGAAGTAGTGCTGTTAAAAGACCCCCCTCCCGTGTTACCCTTAGATGTAACCCGTCCCGTGTTCTCTTTCCCCGATTATTTTTATTTTTCCCTTTGC